>KN512882.1:0-11436 GCA_000787155.1 Scartelaos histophorus | reverse complement strand
GGTTTGGGAGTGAAAGTAGCAGCCACAGCAGAGGTGGTGTTCCCTGTGGGGAGTGTTGATTAATGAATGGCGTGTCTCCATCCTGTGAGCTGCACTTTCACTTTAAAGGAGCACAGTGCCAGACAGGCCTGTGCCAACCGCCTGCACGGGCACTACGCACTGTCACCACTAACACAGACAGAGGGCACGAGGGGGAATGAGATGGAGGGGGAGAGGGAATGAGAGTGAGGAAGAAGAGAGAGTGTGGGGAAGAGGCGTAGAGAGGGAATGAGATGAGGGTGAAGAGAAAGAGGGAATGAGAGTGCAGTAAGAAGGGAGAGTTTGGGGATACAGAGGAAAGAAAAGAAGAATGCAAGAAGCTAGGAAAAAAGAGAGAGAAAAAGACTAGAAATATGGAAGAGAGTAGAGAGAATGGCCAGTAGAGAGGATGACAATGGTGTTTTATATAGCGTTTTTGCACCTTCGAGGCACTCCAAGCTCATTGAAGAGAGACTGTAGGGAAGAGAAGAGAGAAACATGAGAAAAAAAGAGAGATGGAGGAAATGTAGAAGGGAGGAGACGGAGAGAAAAGGAAATTAGTTTATGGTATATAGAGAGAAGAGATTAGGGAGAGAGAGGAAAGATATGAGAGGAGAGAGAGAAAATTAGTGAGTGGAAAAAAGAGAGGAGAGACAGTGAATAGAAAGTGATGAGAGAGAGAGAGAAACAGGACTGGAAGAGAGGTGAGCTAGAGGACTTGTTTTGGCATCTTTATGAGTTTTTGGCTCCACACAAACTACCCCCTGAGGTATCATAGTGAATGGGGCTGACATATGTGGTTATTCTAAACTTCACATTTTAGTTTTGCCTTGTTTTTGTTTTGCGCCGTGCTGAGAAACATTTGGAATTGATTATTGTCGTTTAGTTTTATCCAATTAGTTTTTTGCTAATCTGTTTTTCTTCTTTCTCTTTTCTTCCATGTGCTGCCTGCAATTATCGTCCAAATTGATCTCTGTCAACACAAGGTATGTCTCACTCTATGCACTTTTGATTATTATTGTTTTGACAAAGGTATTTGTTCATCATTACCGATCTGGGCTTGCTGTGTTGGTATTCGTGTTTTTTTGCTTTCTGGAGTCAAAAAACACATTAGCGTGTTTATGAAGTTAACTATCATTGGAAGAAATCACACTGGATTAAGTTAGCATTTCAAAGTTTTAAAGAGGAACTTGGTAAAATTTAAAAAAGGGTTCAGTATATTGTTAAAAGATGGAGATGTTGCCTGGAATGTTCCACAGTATGGCATTACACTTATTTATCTCACCTGAGACAGCAGGTGACGCCACAGGGACAAATTACATGTCAGATCTGTGGAGAGGCAAGCCCACTCACAGCAAGAATACAAGTTTTTAAGTCGATAAAACACTTGCTGTTGAGGAGATGAAAGATGGATGAATTTAATGCCTTAACGGGACATTCCAGACAAAACTATAACATCTCCATGGAGACAAGCAGATGATGGACCTCCCCCATAAAAGATATGCCTTTATTAGTCCCACAGTGGGGAAATTCCAGTGTTTCAATGCACAGTTCGAGAACAGTAGGAAAATGGTAGCGTGTAAGAAAACAAGATATAAATAATAGCTTAAAAATAATTTAAAAATAGACTCTCAGTATATTATAATGTTATGTACAGTAATATGACTATGTTTATGTACTGCAGCAAGTTACACAAAAGTTACACAGTACAACTTAAAGATAAAAAAACATGTTTTGGCTGCTAGCTGTGAGCTGCTAAGTAGCCAGTGTTTAAAAGAAAGTAATTTTAAATGTGAGTGGTAGAGTTTATACGATAATTGTAATTGTAGTTAGCGTTCTAGTTAGCTAAACAGAAAGCTAACAAAAGCTTCAAGTCTCTACTTTATTATATAGTACAATAATGGTTCAGCTGGCTAATGTCAAAGTTAGTGCATTGAAATATGTAAAAAAGAAAACTATAAAAATAAATACATAAGCAAAGATAGATAAGTAAAAAGATTCAGAGAAGTGACTAGCCAACACGCTAGACAGTTTGCTGAATGTCCCTTGCTACTCTTTGTCCTATTCCATGCCATTTCTTGTCTTATAGAATAAAAAAGAAAAAAGAAAATGATAAGTTACCAAATTCTGCTTTAAAACCAGTTGCTTTATAAAATGCACATTGCTAAAAGGTGACATGTGAAGGCTGACACTAGTTTTACAGCAATTATGTCACAAGCGTGCTAAATGCTTCGAGCTAGCACTACACATTAGCCTGCGTGACTTACCCTGCCATCTTCCGCCTGTCATTTCTGTGCTTTAGATTTTAAGTGGAATTCTATTGACCTTTAGCTGCAGCGATTTACCTCTGGCATCACAAAGGAGGAGACAGTTAGCTCTTAGCAGGACTTTTTAGCATCATATTCAAGGTGGAGAAGCGTGTCAAGCGATCCAAAGCACTTAGTCTGTCAGAGGACTCCTCGTGTACGACCTATGATTTGGTCTCTGTAGTTCATGGTAGTTGTAGTTCACTCCTCTATGGTTCTGTCTCTCTTTATGGAGCGCACATTCTCTTTTTACACTTTTGCTCTTTGGCGTTTTGTGGGTTTTTCGCGGCTGGCTAACCTCTTCCTAACAGCTCGCCCCCTGCTGGGTCTTTTTCAAAAGCACTTCCAACTCCAACCAGACCGCTACAGCTCAGAGCCGCGCACATCTGTCTGCAACTCCATATACTTTATAGTACTGCTAGATACTGTATGGTCATACTGCAGTTTTTAACTGAGGTGAAGACAACTAGTTTAAAGGTGTTTCTAAGGATATGTCATTGTTCTGCCTGGAATGTTCCACAGTATGACATTACTTTTATTCAATTACAGATGTTTTTATAGCTCATAAATCCCTTGAAAAACAGGCATTTTGACTGTGAGCGGGGTTGCCTCTCCACAGATCTGACCTGTAACTTGGTCTGGTTTAGTCTCCATAAAGACAGAAAGGTTTAATACCATAGTGTGGAACATTCCAGACAAATAAATAACATTTCCATGGAAACAAGCATTTGACGGACCCTTCACCAGAAAAGTTACACAATGCACTTTTAACTTGTAACAACGTATATTATGGCAGGCTCATTTACTGAGCTTTAAACTTCTTTCATCATAAAAGTTGTGTTTAATTCTTAGATGTACACCGTTTTGGACATCTTCCCCTCCAGAGTTCAAATCTGTTGGTTACACCTTATGACTTCATAAGGTTAAAGAACTTCTTTGAGTTTTTAAAGTCCAAACACAAACACAAAATATGAAATTTCTTTTCATAATTGCCATGAACTCAAGAAGCCACTTGGATGGGTGACGAAAAAACATCTTTACTCCAAAACCTTGGTCCAGTTCACAGAATTTTTATTTATATCCATGGGTTACAGACTTGTGAAACATGCAGACAACAATAGTTAACAATTTAAACAAAACATCTTATCTTTAGATTTAAAATTGATTTAAAAATTCTTCCAAATGTTGCATATTAACGGTTGGATAGATGGTATAAATGGACATAGCTAACCCGCTAGCCGTCATGTTCCAAATAGGAAGTGTTCATGGTGGTGCTTCTGGCTCCATCAACTTTGCATTTGACTTTCCAATGGAAAATTGCCACCTCTCTTTATGTAACTGCGCAGTGAGAGTCGTTATTTGGTCTTAAAATGTTCCCATTATTCCTTTCTACATGATCCTAGTGTTTTTATTTTGTTCTTTTATCCATTAATACATTTCTGTTCCTAAAATGGACCTGGCTCCAAATTCACTCCTACAACTGCCAGAATTATGAGCTTCATTTGACTGGAGCCAAATGGAGGTGACGTCACACTCCCTTAATCCACTATTAGAGGTTGAATTTTCCAATGTGATCGATAAAAACATGACATTTTCTCAAATTGATTATACCTACTGAATTATTGAACAGCTCATATGACATCTAACTACTATGCTTAAGTAGATGCTAATGTAGATGCTAATGTAGTCAGATGAGATGTGTAGCGGTGGTAGCAGCACATGTCTCTGTGGTGGGGCGTACCTGGAGCAGAGGGAGGCAGCAGCAGGCCGGACAGCTGGAGGTGGGACAGGGAGGAGAGGGCCACGATTGAAGGCTCACCACTAAAGTAAGCACATTTTACACTGAGCACTACTGAAGACCAAACTCTGCAAGACTCATCGCAATCAAAGGAAATTTACATGGCAAATCACAAAGGCTGCAGATTTTGAAGTGTGTGATTTTCTGCGCAAACAATGAAATATCCTGTTTTTTTCTGTATAAAAACTGCTAACCCTGTAGTTGTGGTCTGTACAAACATGTTCTGAGACATGATTCTTGTGTTAGCTTGTCAGTTCAGTTATATTGTGAACTTTGACAGGATCCTAAATCATAAAAAGCAAATCTAAAAACAAATGGATATTAAAAATGTACACTAATAAGAAAAGAAAGGCACAAAAAGATAGCATCTACTTTTTAGTTACTTTATTTGAAGATTTAAAAGGGGGAAAAAAGCACTAATATATCTTTTCCATACACATGAACAAAATATATTGACTAAATTTCTCAATTATAGTGATAATGGATTTGAAGGTTTAGTCTCATCTTAAAGCGACACTGTATAACATTTCTTATTCAGGGTCTGCCACTTGCTTGTCTCTATAATTTGCTTAAATTTTCCTCAGTATGGCATTAAATTTACCAACAAGCCAACAACTCAGTGTGTTCAACATGTAATTTTGAGTGCACTCGTAATCAAATACTAGATGTTTAATGCCATACTGTGGAGCATTTCTCGCTTGATAAGAAAAGCTGAACCAAACAACACAGCACAAAAAATACTACTAAAAGGCTGCAAATCCTTTTTTGCTTCTGGTCAGTGTGACATTGACCCAAATCCAGAATCTTGAATTGAAGGAAAAAAAAAAAAAAAATCAGTCCTGCTTTTTGACAACTATTAACCTGCTAGATGTTTTCTCCCTTTCACACTCCATACTCCATCTGACACTTCACAATGACACAGCACCAGCTTCTATTGACCTCATTCACTGTAATTCATTCTTAGCTTTTGCTGACTCTGCGTTTGCCTCTATAGCAATCATAGTATCCTGACTGACATGCTGAGGTCATGTATAGACATAAACTGCACATAAACACACACTTGTAAAGACACTACACTGCACACACACACGCACACACAGACACAGACACACACACGCCTTGAGCTAGCTCCATCTGCTCTGTCAGCTGTCAGTGCCCATTGATTCATAAGTCTATGGCACCTGTGAAAGGCTTTACTGAGAAGCATCGATCACTGTCCCGGATGGTGCTGACAAACTGGCAACTTCAATAGGCTCCTTAGTAACGCCTACATCGAGTTAGCGCTATATGGTATCGCTTACAAATGTGTCACTTATATCATAGGCTAGGATTCTGGTCTACACTCATAGTTTAAGATGAGATGTTTAAAAATGATTTGTCTGAGTTGTCCGTGTTGGTGATATCTTACCAGGATTTTTTGTACCTTTTGGTACAAATGAAAATAAATAAATAAATAAATAAAAAATTGCTTGCTAGCATGATCTGTAGCTATCAAGCCCCGGGGTCTAAAAATGGCCTCTTCTTTCATGTGAATGGACCGAGCTCAATGGCGCATGACCCCAGGTTAGCCTAGCCCGGCTAGGTACTTTTGGCGGCCGTGGGCCGATTGGACATGCGCAGTAGTGTATTTTCTACCGCGGGCACACGCGAATGAACGAGAACGCACGCACGGAGCGCGGGCTCACGAAACATGTGATCACTTCGACCAATCAGAGCGAGAGGAGCTAGAGCGGGTTACAGCGTAGCCGGAGCTAACGATTAAAAAGTGTTTTTTAAGACAACTGAAGGATTTTGAGCTGAGAAAAAGTTTATGATCTAAAACTAGGTAAAAATCGACACAAAATCCAACATATTTGAAAGTTGTAGGTGTCAGCCGAACACAAGCAGTAAAGGAAATCTCCTATTTTTTATTTATTTTTTTTTTAAATGTAAAAAAGTAAAATGTGTCTAGTTCAGATACGGATATATTGTAAAAAATTGTATTAAGTTAGGATTTAGCTTATTGTTAGGCAAGTAGTAACCTGTATATATTAAATCTACAAAATTATCTACAATTTTAAATGTCTTTGTAATAAGACAAAAAAGTGAATAAATCTTTTGATTTATTTGAAGAAAATAAAAACAAAATCTTTCTGTGGTGTTAGGTTTGGGTTTAAGGTAAGGTTAGGCAAGTAGTAACTATGGTTTAAGTTAGGATCATTCTCCAGGAAATGGAGAATGATCCCCACACAATGACCCCCACACAATGCACCTTGCATTGTGTAATTTTTCTGGTGGAGGGTCCGTCAAGTGCTTTTCTCCACTGAGATGTTATTGCTTTGTATGAAATGTTCCACAGTATGGTATTAAAACTTTCTATCTTCATGGAGATCAAACCAGACCAAGTTACAGGTCAGATCTGTGGAGAGGCGACCCCGCTCACAGTCAGAATGCTTGTTGTTCTAGGTATTTTTGAGCTGTAAAACCACCTGTAATTGAATAATAGATCAGTTTAATGTCATACTGTGGAACATTCCAGGCACAGCAATAATAGAAACTAACAGGTGATGGACCCCTAACCAGAAAAGTTACAAAATCTAAAGTTAGAATCAGTCTCCAGGAAATTCACTCAATGTAACGTAGCTAAAAAACTTTACTGCTCTGGTCTGTGCTTTCCTGTTGAATATTCAGCGTTCCAGCCCACTGCTTTGTGTAGCTTCCTCCTGGAGTAGTGGTCTTTTCTTACCACATAAGTAGGTATTAAAACACCTTCCTCCTCGCTCAGTGACTTTGAGGAGAGTGGTTAGAATAACAGCCTCATGAATATTCATACGCACCTGTTTCCGTCTCACTTCTTTGGGCGTGCAGGCAGAAGTTTGGAGCTCCTGGTGGCTCCATTGTCTCCTTGTCAGTTTAAGTTAGCTAATGTGTGTTTAATTGTCTGTGTGTGGGCGCATCTCAGACTCGCCAGCCAACAAAGCTTTTCAGAGTTTTGTTTTGTGTAATACAGTATGTCCGAAATAACACTATAAGTGTTTCTGAAATTGAGGCATAAAAATTGACGATAATTACAATATTGACTTAAAGGTGCACTGTGTAACTTTTTGGTTGGGGGTCCGTTACGTCACCTGCTCGTTTCTGTTGAGATGTCATTGCTCTGCCCAGAATGTTCCACAGTATGACAATAAACACCTCTGCTTTACATTTATTCAATTACAGACGGTTTTATAGCTCAAAAATACCTAGAAAAACAGACGTTCTGTTCTTTAACGTTCAACACTGGAACAATATGTCTTTGGGTCCAGAATTTATTATGGGTGCCTTTTCTTTGTAGTGGTGATTTTTGGCAGTTTTATGTTGGTTTTTTAGGGCGTTTTTATGTAATAATATAAGATTTAAGCTGTAGAGAGCAGAATAAATAAACTTCTGTGGCTAATTATCGGTGAATTCTGCCTTTTACTAGTTCCAGCTCAATGCTTTTTTAATAATTTTGCCCATATAAAAATGGGTTTACTGGCATTATCTTTGCATTAGCTGTTAAGGTATGTTTATATGATCATTTATCTCAATATTTCTCTGTAGTGATATATCATGCTTCATAATTTGTTATGATGACAGACCTAACTTTACATACATTCCCAACTGAACTTATGAACTTTATGATAGTAACTATTTGGCAATTTAGTATGATTTATTAAATCTCGAAACATATTAGATTCAGATGGCCACAGACTAGAGATTGATCGATCGATGGGGATTTTCCGATGTCGATACCAATCTAGGTCTTTGCCCAATACAGGTGGTTTTCACATTCTAGAATGGACGAAAAGAGACAGTTTTTCCTTATTACATTATTTTTCCTAAAAACATTGTACTTTACCATGAAATATCGGAAAGGCAAATTCCCAAATATGGAACCTGCCCATTTCTATTATTGGACAGACCCAAGACCTTGCCATGTTACAACAAAAATCTGCAATTGAACAGTATTTATATTAGCTGCCCCCTGTGTTAAATATTATTGGCTGCTGTGGTGTCATCTGAAACACAGTCATTTTGAAAGGGCTGATATGGCTTCAATAACACATCCATTTTAGATCTTTTTCAATACAATGTGATGTTATGTAGATGATAGTTGTAGAATTAGCAGTACAAATTACACCTATGATCATCTGGGCCATTCAGCGAGCAGCCTGAGGACAAATCAAAACAGATCTGAGTCCACTGAGCCCTAAGGCCATAGTTTGGACACACCCGATTCATGTTGACAAAATAGTCCCTTTAACGTGTGTTGGTCAAGATTTACTTCAATGCAATACAAAATGAACCTGAGTATTACTGTCTAAAACCATAATAATCAAGGCTAGTTCATTTTAAACTGTTTTCAGCTGTCCAAATATATTCATCACTTTCTTTAAACATTCCAAGCATTCTAATTATTCACTTCAGCATGTTTTACAACTTTAGAGTCCGTAGAAGAGTTTTGCTGTTACACTAATTGCATTACAGCATTCTATAGGCCAATATTATTCAATTCAGGTGGAAGACAGCTACATTTAAAATAGTGAAAATGCAAAATTATGTTGTAATACAGTCATTTCTTGGGTTTAGTCAGTAATTGAAAATACTAGGCTCAACATTTGTGAGTTTACCTTTGGATATGTTATGATAAAACACAACGCAATCAACATGGAAATCTGGGAGTATATAATCATCACATTCTAAAATCTGAAAACCACCAATACCAACAACAACTAGCATGCCAACTGCACATCAGTCTTAGTTCCTGGTCTGCTTGATAATTAGAAGCAAACATCAATCTCATTTTGATCCTAAGAACTTTTGCAATATATGTGCACTGGGACTAGACAAATTCATCTTTCTTATATTACACAAACAGCCAGTAGAGTCTTTCAAACTAACTTGTCCAGTATTGTCTTTCAAACTAATGTAAAATAAAAAGTAGTCTGGCTGCATTTTCATTTCTCGCTTGTTGTATTCCTTGCCACCAGTGGTTCCAGTCTCTTTCCTGTGTCTCCGCTGCTCCGGGCCCTGGTATAAAGAGCTTTAGCGGGGTATTTCTAAATGCCTCTGCCTGATCTCGCCCTGAACAAGTCTGTGATGTCATCAGCAGTTGACGGTGATGCAACTTCAGAGAGCGGAGTGAAAATGACTGTAGGCTGTGTCTGATCGGATTACACAGAAAAAGGGCTGGAGGGTGTGAGCTGGCATCTATGTTTACACTCTGTGCCAATGCATTTACAGGCACTTAAAGATGATCTGAGGTGGGTTAGTTCAGGCTTGTTTTAGTTGGTGGTACATAGACTTCATAAGCACTAACATAATGACTGCTCTGGGTTTGATTGTTCTCATTGCTGGGTTTCAGATGACATGAAAACATTCTATAGACCAATATTATTTAATAGAGACAGATTCTTCACATGTTTTTTTGCTTTCAATACCTACATACTTAATCTAATTAGGGATCCACTGATCCAGCTTTTTGAGTTCTGATACAGATTCCAATACTAAAGCATTAAGTATCAAAATAGAATATCGGCTGATACCAGTGTAGAGACTGATAACAGCATGTCCTTAAAACAAAAATAAAATAAGGCAAAGTTGATCTAAATGTTATGCAGCTGCTTTTCATTCCTGGAGTAACCACAGAAGAGTTTTGTATAAATAAAAATTTCTGGGCCAACTAGGACCAGTCTTATTATATCAATTCATATTTCTTACCAGGATTTTGGCTGAAATGCTATATCCAATCCAACAAATTTTCCAATATCGGCAACAATATCCGATACCAGTATTGGATTGGAATTTCAACATATTTTGTCGGGACAGTTTTCATAATTGCAGATGTTTTTAAAAGAGAATTAAATACAATATAGGTTCGAACATTTGTAATGAATACTCCTATACATTTAAAAAGCCTTAAACAACATCCCTTTGTAAGTAGATGTAAAAGTAGCAGTATATCTGTTTAATTATTACATGAATTAAACAGAATGAAGTACTTTTAAAGCTTCTTCAAAATGCTGTTTAATGTGGCCTGTAGTGGTGCAGTCAGCCCTCTGTCACTCATTATTCCTATGACCTCACTTTGACTGGTTTGTGGTGAGCTCATTGCACAAAAATCAATAGATCTTAATCTACACAATTGTCTTGACACCTTTATGAACACTTCTCTGGGTTGCTCACAAGTTCACACCTCGGCAGCCCATAGTATGACACACCAACTACTTCATAAGTAAGCAAGTTATAGCCCCATGAGGAATTGAATCAGTGGCTGTGAACTTTTTTGGTCAGTTTAGATCTGGTTTAGTTCTGATTTAATATCATTTAAGTTATAGTTATGGTTAAGACTTGGTTTAGTCCTTGCTTACATCTAATTTAGTCTTTTTCATCTTGGTTTGTTCAATTCTAGTTCTGCCTCAGTCCTGGTTCAGTCCAGATTTAGAACTGGTTTCATCCTGTTTTAGTCCTGGATCAGTCCTGGTTCAGTCCTGGTTTAGACAATCCTATTTTAGTCACATTTAATAATACTTTAGTCATAATATAATCTCTTTTAAACCTGTTTTTAAGTCTTGGTTTAGTTCTGTTTTTACTTGATTTAGTTGTAGTATAGACAGAAGTTAAGTGTTGGTTTTGGGCCTGATTACGATTTGTTTTACACTTGGTTTAGCCCTAGTTTTGTTCTGGTTAAGTCCTAGTTCTTTTTTTAACCCGTTTTGTGTAGAAACATCAGCAGCTCCACTGTTTTATGAAATTACGTTATCACCCACATAACTTTGACACTCCGGCCTTTTGGTCGTTTGCGCTGTTGGTCTCCCCGTCACTTCTCCGTCCCCACTGTTCCTTTTCCCCATCAAATTGCTGCTATTTAGATAAAGTGCACGCATGTCCTGAAATATTTCCACTCCTCATATGCGCTCATTCCCACACCAGGATCCAACATGGCGGCCAATTACAGCGCTAGACAATGCTCACCATAAATCATCCGTTGCTCTGTCAGACACGTAGGGACCAGAGAAAACATGCTCTCTTCACTCCTCTCCTTTCTTTGTTCCTTATTCTTTCTCCATCTATGAACCAGATCGGAAATTACATCAGGGTTAATTTTCATGTTTTTATCTACATATTAATTACAGTGTTTTGAATGCATTTGTCATTGTCACTTCTTGATTGCTTCCACCAATGCTTTTGCTTGAGTAGGTATGTTTGTATGTTAGCCCGCTAGCGAGATAATGCAGAATATATTGCTTGTGTTTTTTCAGAAAAGGTCAGTACATGTGCGAGTGAAATATGATTAATTGTGGCATTGTAAGA
>KN512875.1:6861-19912 GCA_000787155.1 Scartelaos histophorus | reverse complement strand
GCCGAGGACTAATGAGTGTGGGAACCAATGTACACTGTGCTGTGCTGTGCTCATGTATTGATCCATGTGCCCACTTATCTTAGCCTCAATGATGCCTGACATGAGCTTCCATGTTGTGGAGAGACAGGTTATTGGCCGATAGTTGGATGGGACTGTACCCTTCGAGGGATCCTTCAGGATCAGGATCGTGTGCCCTTCGGTTAGCCATTCAGGGTGAGTCCCATCCCTTAGCAGCTAGTTCATTTGTGCTGCTAGGCGCTCGTGGAGAGCAGTGAGCTTCTTTAGCCAGTATGTGTGGATCATGTCAGGGCCTGGTGTAGCATTCCAACAGAGTTGTTCCAGTAGCCCATTTATCGTCAGAGCGCCCTGGTTCCCTAGCGCCTGACGCACACCTTGTTTGGCCGGGTGACGTCTGAGCCGGCATCTCGTAAGTTTCTGTGTCACTCATCATATATATAAATATATATAGGTTTTTTCCTATGCCCATCAGTTGGAAGGTTTGGGTAGAGGGTGCGGGGTTTAAAAGGGAGAAAGTATCCTCACTGCAACACTCTTACACCTTGTGATATTTGTCTCTACTATGTGTACTAACAAGTATATATTGAATAAAAATTTGATCACAAAAAAAAAACAAAACAATACTCTACCTTGCACATAATGACTAAGAGACATATGATATAAGCCCTGAAGAAAAACATCTTTCTGCTTGAAATACCTTAAGCATGTCAAAAAAGACAAAAAAGAATGTTTGATTCCATGTCTGAGTGTCTTAGATCTCCTTCTTTTTCTCAGAGTTTATTCCTAATTACACTAAAGGGTGTATGTCAAGTCCAGGAGCAGGCAGTTCAGTGTGCAGTGTGGGGCTCAAAACCAGTGACAAAAGCAGAAAAATGCCGTGAGATGGTGCAGTTTGACCAGCTCTGAATCACCTGTCTACTGCTGCGCCATGCCTTATATGCAGTAGTCTGGACTGCTGTGCAGAGGAACTGTGCAGTTACTTGCCTTAATAAAGTACATCCATGTTGTCATTTATGCTTAAAGCTTTGAGGTAATTAGTTGGAATGTATAGAATGCCTCATTCATTTGAGGTAACTTCTAGACTCTAAAAATTTGTCTCAGCAATGGAAAACAAAAAGAAAGCTCCTTCTATCCATTATATTGCCCATAGACCACATTCGCCCCACCCACTGGAGGCTTCCGCTTTGCACAACAAAATTTCCACCAAGACATCACTCACGTTGTCATCCAGCTGCGCCGACACACGGCAATGCTCTGGGTCTAGCTCAGGCTTCGGAAGAAGCGGAGGTACCTAGGGAGAGACAGACAATCAGGGGAACAAAGAGGAGAGTTAGACAGGTCATCAGGAGAACAAAGAGGAGAGTGAGACAGATCATCACAAGAATAAAGATTTAGAGTGAGACAGATCATCAGAAGAACAACGAGGGCTGTACCTTAAAGATGGACTGCTTGATGTCTTGGCCCAGTCGTTCGGACATACGGCCCATGTTGTCTGACACTTTGTTCATGCCCTCAGCCAAACTGTCAGGCAGCGCTTTCACAGCATTAGACACGTTTCTCATGGAGCTTCTCAGAGGGTTTACAAAGGTGTCAATCTAAAAGGGGAGGGAAAAATATTTCCACTGAACACATTACCAGGTGTTGCAAAACGCTTTACTTCAAAGATTGTCTTGTCTTGAGATGAAACAAACAAATTAGTGGTTATGCATTATAAATGTCTGCATGCTGCATCACTCAATCTGTCGACTGCAAAGCTCTACCTTTCCACAAATAAAGTCATTTATCTCATTCACGCTTAGGAGACTGGCAGCCCTAACCACATAAACTGAGAATATAGAGCAGCTGTGGCACTTTCTCTGCTAGGGTAGGCCCCACTTTAGTCCTTCACTAAGCTGTTTATTAATATATTGGCAGATAAATATTCTTTGATCAGGTCTCAAAATCCCATTGCCTCTGTTACAAATATCTTCAAATACATCATCATAAAAGGCATGCATGAAACCTTAATGGTTTTGATTAAAATTGTCAGTTTAGGGTAGGCAGATTGAAGTTACCTTGCGTGCAAACTCTCCCTTGCCCTTGCTGTAGGCTTTATTTTCCAAAAAGTCATACACATAAGGAATGAGAGCAGGACAGGCCTTCACCATTTCTGGGTTCAGAAGCAACTGTAAGATACAGGTCAAATGAGTCAAAAGCAGTACTAGTACAAGGGCTAAATTACACAGACCAATCTTCTACTCTGTTATATTATGTGATGAGTGAGCAACGGTGTCCTAAATATTTCACTTGTGGATCAATAAAGTTTGTTTAAGTCTAAGTCTACCTGCAAGTATGCATTGAGGTCTTTTTTCCTCTTTTCCAAGAATTCTCGGTCCATGTTGTTGAAAGTCTTTTTGCCTGGTAGTCTTAAGATAGATGCTAGATTTTCAAACTGGCAAAAGAATAAGAGAACAAGATAAACCAATGTATAGAGGGTCGGGGTCTGTACTAAGTAGCACAAGCCCTACCTGCTCTAGGATCCTCATATGGAAGTCGTGGAAGTCTGAGTAGCGGCGGTATGTCTTCCAGCAGTCCTCACTGCCATCCACATTGCGCCTGAAGACTGTGATGGCGTACAGCGCATAGGTCTTACCATGGTCATTACACACTCCTGTGGCAGCCCAGAGGCCCGGGACAAAAGCATCAGCTACTATATTTTCAATAAAGCCATACAGATGCAGCACACAGATGAAACAGAAAGTAGCAGGGAATAGGACAAGGACAAGGACATGGGGACAGAGAGAGACATGGCATGAAGATAGTCACAGGGCACAAAAGGAACAGTATAGATGAGGGGAGTGAAATGCAAAAGAAGCAAAAAGAAAAGGAGGAAAAAAACAAAAAAGCATGAAGGCAATGAAATGGTGGAATGAGACGGTAAAAGAATAAGAGCAGCTGTATGTGACAGACATATGAGTGCTGTCTGCCCTAGGGGTGAGTGCAGTCTTCCCAGTTGACTGCACATTCAGGACTGACTAAGGTACAGGTGTGTATGCACAAGTGTGTATGCACCTGTGTCTGAGATGAAGGCGTGGAGATGCATAGACTCATCATGGCAGGAATTGGACAGTTCATCCAGAGACTAAAACACAAAATGTAGGGAACGTTTGTCAGTTTCATAATGGTACTCTGCTGCTGAAATGCTGGCCATACCAGATTGAGACTTCCAGTGGGAGAGCCATTATAAGACTCCCCCTCCCCATCATCTGAGCCCCTGTAGCTGGGTTCCTTCAGCATGTCCAGCTCTGCCAACATTTGGACATATAGGGGGCTCTGTTTGAAGGAGGGGTAGAAACGCTCATCCCGGAGCATCATGTCATACACCTGTCCAACACATGGAAGGGGAGGAAGAGGAAGGGGTCTGTCAAATCTGGATATATTGCAATTCTATTACAAAATTACTTATTTTGACCCCAATAAGCAATAAGGTGAATGCTTCAATTGTGTACCACACTGTGTACCACACTGTGTACCACAATATATTCCGTTGATTTCAGTAAACAGTATTCTCAATACCACAACATTTATTTTTGGTACATGGATTTAGTTACTTCTTCACACTGCCAATGAGAAATTCAAAAGCATGCAGAGCAGTTTGCACATGATGCACATATGGGTATTCATGACACAACCTTCTTATCATGTACAGAAAAGTGGTGTGTGGAAAGATGTAAAAACAGCACAAATGACACCTTTCTCTGGATGTCATCAAAGATCTCTGGAGTTGGCTCATCCTTCTGCAGTTTCTCTCCAAGTTTTGTGATTGACATTTCATCTACTTGTACCCTTGGAGATGCCTGTGGAACAAAAAGCCCGAGGTCACTTTGTGGATGCGCTGTTCCTAGCTCAAAGAGAGAGCAGAGTGGGTGGAATGGACATACCTTCTCAGACAAGTACTGCTCAAAAACACCCAGTGCTGCAGCCTTCAAAAGGCTCTTGGTGGTGGCAGGCTGCTTCCTTCCATCTCGACTCCACAGCTGCATGGCCTCTAGCTGCTGCTGTGCGGTCACCCTGTATCCCTCCACTGTGAGCCAGAAGAACAGCTCGGCCTGGGCTCCGGCTGCCTGCATGAAGTCTGCAACACATGTGAATAAAATTATGCTAAGAGACATGGATTCCCTCTAGTGATCGGAAAACAGCTACAATTCTTCTTCAAAATTCTTCTTCTTCAAAACAGCAGGGAGCCCTTTTCCTTATAAGTATTCTGAACATTTTGAAAAATATTATGGATAAATATTGAAAAATACTGATCTGCAACTATCCATGTTAGGGTCCGAACTTTGTTATATTGTTGTAAACATCATCACGCCATAAAAGGGCAGGCAGAAAGCAGCACGACATTTTTCAACACAGAAGTCAGCAAATTTTTCTCTAATGCAATGAAAAATAAAACATTGGGGTTTATTTTATCTTTAGAATACTTTTGTTTTGTAGACATTTTAGAAAACCTTTCATGTAACGCCTTTTGGTTCTATCTTGTTTGTTAATCTCCTCAGGTATGTTAATAGTATTTACAGATATATGCACTCAGACCAAAGAGCTGTCTTTAAGATCTCTCTCCCTTGCAATGTACCACCCTTTTTATTGTTTTAATTCCACGTGTTAATCCTATCTATCTATCTAAATCCTGAGGCCAAACCAATTCATGGGCTCACCATGTGACCCACCCATTCACTTCGTAATACTGTATTTTTCGGGCTATAAAGCACACCGGATTATAAGGCGCAGTATCAAATAATACGTCAATTGCTGCTATTGTCCACACATAAGGCGCATCGCACGAGTTATAACCCGTGCACACGTCTTAACGCAAAGCGTTATTAGCCGTAATGTGTACAACATAAAATCGGTTCGAGGTTAGTAAACGCAACCAAAGGTAATACATAAGGCGCACATGATTTTTGAGAAAATTTAATGATTTTAGATGCGCCTTATGGTCCGAAAAATACGGTATATGATGTTTTGGCATTCTGTTATAACTATTGCAAGCTCAGAGGCTCTGGAGAAGTTTAGAGGAAGAAAGGAGAGACTTGCTTGGGATGCGGGGAGGCTGGCAGTCTCAGGCTGTCCAGGCTAGTCCTGTCCATATCTGTCCATATTTGTTGCAACTAAGAGAAAACCTGCTTTCCATTTCATAACTCACATGGCTTCGAAAATTTATTACTGCATTTATTATTGCAAAAAAAATATTTCAACAACACTAACGTAATATAACATTATGATCACGGAGGTCATAGATTATAACTACACAGCAGACACTTTAAATGCTTTAATTTAATTTAAGAACATTTTGAGAAAACAAACCTGTGAAGTTACAATGTCCCCTATAAATCTAAGTGATGGTCAGTCATCCAGGTATTCAAATATACTCAAATACTGAAGTTTAGACAATGTAGAACAACAGCAGTGGGGTGTAGTGTATACACTGACAGCAACACTCTTCTCTACAACTCTGGCACTTTTAGTTGTATCTGTACTAAACTAACTACACAGACTTAAATTGGCTACAAGTGCAACAGCCAACAGCTTGAATCCTCATAATTCATATAGATGAGTTTCTCACAACCAACAAATGTGGTGGCCTTAGAGAGAGAAATTGATAGTCTGTTCATACAATACAATATGGAATATAGACCTGTACGATAGACATTAGTCATATTTAAATTTATAGTGGTTACTGGTGTTTTGACCTATTGTTACATGCAATTTCAAGTCATTTGTGGAATTATTGGCGTATTCAATGATTAGAATGAACTTGACTGACAAAACGTCAATGCAGACTGTGAAAATACCAACTGATTCAATGAAATAATAAAGCATCTTAATGTGTGACTGAATTTTGTTGACTCCAAGTGAAAGCTTTTATACTGAGAGCAAATAAACCAAAAAACATACTTGACTGCAGTTTCTCACCCTAATAGTAAGGCATTGATAGGACTACTTACCCATAAAGAACTGCAGTGCTATGTTGTGGACTAATATGTGATCCAAAGGGATGACACATAGCTTTCCAAAGTTCGCTGCCAACTTCAATGCATCTACTTCCTAAAACAGCCAGGAACAGAAGAAAAACAAATGTATCTGAGGACCACTCTCACTCTCACACTGAAATATTCAATGGTACCCTGCCTTTTGCTGATTAATTTCAGCAAGAGCTGTTATTGTTTGATAATTGTCTAGAACTCAGTTCAGCCTGCAACACTACAACAATCTGGTGTGACCCAGAGTGGGGCAAGCAAAGGTCTTGCCTTTTAAGGACCTGGTTGTAAGATTTCCCCTTTCTTTCTGTTTAAACTAACTAAAAAAATAAGTATGTAAAATGTGAACTTCTCAACCTTAGGAGAATTTTCAACAAATTCCTTTTAATAAATGAAATAACTGGTCACTAAAACATAGATATTCTGGCTCTAAATAAAACATAGATTCAGATGAATAATTATGAAAATATATTCCACCTAGTCATGGGTTGTGTCAGTAATTTCCATTTTGCTAATTTGACAGCCTCCACATTTGAGAAACCAAAAGTGTTTTTTTTCCATAATAATTTACCAGGCTCCTGTCTCTACTTTGGGCTTTTACCTTTCCAGAGTGCAGCCTCTGGATGCGGCTCTCACACACTTTCTTCACAAACAGCAGGCTGTTGATCTGGTTCTTGATGACATTGATGTCTAAGGGACAGGAAAGCAATATTGTCATTGTTTAACAATTTAATTATTGTTAAACAATGACAAAATTAACAAAACTATTAGAGTCATACACAAACTATAGAGTCAGAAGTGACAAGGTAGAGCAAAATGTCTTGGACAGAATTCTCACTAGCTAAAGCCCAACACCTGCAACCATTAATAAACAACATTAACTGTGTGTTCTATCTGCAGACCAGGTGAGGGAAAAGGAGGAGTGATGTCACATATGCGCTAATGGTAAAAAGTAATGGTAGGCATAGATTAATTGTTTTAATCTAGATTAATCTCAATGCCGCCTTTACAATTAATCTAGATTAATCTAGATTAACGTTGATGGGTTGGCAGCATAGACTGTATAAAAAAGTGGACTAAGTGAGTGTGACGTCACCCATAACGTTCAGCGCTGCTCAGATGAAGCTTGCGACTCTTCACTGTTACAGGAGTGAATCTGGAGCCAGACTATGTTATGAATAGGATTTTTTTGACGAACAAAAGAGCGAAAAATAAGTTCAATCATGTAGAGCGGGTTAATAAGAACAACAGAAGAGCTGCATTAGTTAGCTTGTCTGATAGAGCTGCGCTGACGGGCTTGCCTCGGTTGCACTTAAACAAAGTAAGGTAGTTTGATGGAGACTCTTCCCCGGCGTTTCATTGCTCGACCCACCATCAGCATTCGTTAAGGGATGCTTTGTGTTTAGGTGGTACTTGAGACTGGTAGATCTCCTACAGTAAAATAATTCCGCATTGCATAAAGTGCAAACAACCTTAGACTTGTCGATGTCTCCATTGAGAAGATTTTTAAAAATGAATTTGAAGCAAACCCGGCAGCTTCGTAGCTGCATCCATGTTGGCATGTGGCGTTAGTTGTGGTATTTCACAGTAGCTACAGGTTTGAAAACTCGTTGCCCCCTACAGTGTAATTCGGCTAGGTATACATCCGCGCTAAAGGTGAAAGTCATCATAGTTCGCTTAATATAGACCCAGCTCCCTGCCCAACTTTGAGAATAGATTAACAATGATATTTTTTATGTCGCCCGATAAGAGTCCCACATTATCGCAGCACGTTAACGCCGATAACGGCCCACCACTAATAAAAGGATAAGTAAACTTACAGATGGTAACTTTAAAGTACATTTGCATTGTCTTTGATGTACAACTACAAAAAACATTCCTTTCAGAGAATAACCAAAATATATGAGAGGACGCACCATCTCCTGCAGTGTCGAGGGAGCGAAGGTATTGCAGTTCCTCCAAAACCTTGTCTTTGACAGCCTCCAACTCAGCCACTCTGTCACTCAGCTTCAGTATACTCATGAAGGCTTCATAGTTACAGCTGGAGTCCCGGATCTGAGGGCAAGACATGCTCTGAGTCTGTTGTCCTGGTGACGCAGGAGCTACCCAGGAGCTATGCAGGATCTGCGCAGGAGCTGTGGTGTCCACTTACCATCCAGATGACAAACTGGTTGATGTAATCTGGGTCACTGAGCTGGTGAATGAGAGGGAGGAGAACTCCACAGGCCAAGACCTCCTGCATACATCACACATAGGTCAACTGATAGTTGCACAAGTTAGTTTCTGAGATGCATTCATCAGGGTTAGCCCGATGTTCCCCAGTACAGCCCCGAGAAACATCGGTACCTCCAATTTTGAAAGGTACTGCGGTTCCCCGTACCTTCCCAGTGCCTATGTTTCCCAGGAGTTATCATCATAAACTCATAAAACAGCACCGTGTACTTTGTGAATTTTGTACACAACTCACTGCACACCAGCCCGGAGCAGAAAAACTGAGTTCGAGTAACAGTAGCAGCCAACAGCGGTAAAGAATCAGCAGCACTCACCGTAATGCATAGCCCCTCAGGATGGGGCTGACCAGACCGGTCCTTGATATTAAGCCATCCTCCGAGCATGTTGGTCAGATAGGTTTGGAGGCTCCGTCCTCCAAGTGTTAGTACCAGACGGGGGGGCATAAAAACAGTCCAAAATGAACTGGGCCCGAGGAGTTCCGTGCCATCCTCTGTGTGTTGGATCCGTGCAGTTAAAGGCAAGACTACAGTGGACTACAGGTCCGGGCAGGCTGCTCCTGTCCTCCGTGCTCAAGGACTGTCTGGTTCAGAGGTTGTGCAAAGCATCCGGACAAAAGTGCACATCCAGTTTGGTTTCTTATATATTGTTCTGAGCGGTCTGTCCTTTGCACATTTGGTTCTTCCCGAAGAAAGCGGTTCTCAGGCCGAGGCACCTAATACCACTCCCGGCTCAAGCTCTAGTAAGCCTGGCCTGAATCAGAGCTGCTCCCTGTTGGTTCAGAAATCTGGCTTGGAACTAATCCGATTTCTCACACCAGGCTAAATGCAGTTAATTTTAGAAGTTGAATTAACTGAATTGGCTATTGCCTATTGCCATAAAATGAATATGCTAATTAATAGCCTAAAATAAAAAATGTTGGTTGCTACATGAACACGAGGAACACCAGGACCTCTCTGAGTGTGTAGGTCCCACTGTTCCCTGAACCAAAGAACTGGGGGACAGCGGCACTAGGAAACACGGGGATCTTTTTAAATACAAGGTACTCCTGTTACCCCGCCCATACAAAATGGGGAACAACAGTACCGGGGAACATAGGTACGCACCCCATTCATTACAGCACACAAAGGACAGATGAGCTTACTCTCAGGAAGTATCTCATATTCTTGTTGTGGAAATCTCCAGGAGGTAGCAGTAGATAGAGAAGTAGCTCGCACAGGTCACGCAGGAAACCTGACACAAGCAGCTGTGGTTAACAAGCACAATAAACAGTAATACTGAGTTTAGTGTCACATTTACCCTCTTCATCTTTGGGACTAGTGCACACCATGTCTCTGCACACCGTCCTCTCCAGCTCGACCTCGGCTTCAAAGAACCAGTCCACCATCTCCTCTAACATATCCCCTGCAGACACACCTGTAACCTTTGACCTTTGATGAGAAGAACAAGAGCAGAGATGGAACTGAACCTACCCTGTTTGTCATCCCTCTCTGCGAGCCGGTCTTGCGCTTTCCCAAACACTCGTAAATGAGTGGCAAAGTCATCCACCAGACGAGTAGTGAAGTATGGCTGCCAGTCGACCTCCTTGGATCTGTGGAGCAGAGCGTTACAGGCTGCTCAGCCCCAGGAGGACATTTAAGTGGGGAGTGTGCATACCGCGTAGAGAACTGCACCAGAGCATTCTGCAGGGTTTGCCGAATTTCCAGTAAGAAGGACTCATCCTCACTCAGAGTGTAGTACCAGTATTGGATGTAGTCCCTCAGCGCAAACTGAATCACCTGGCATGAGAAATCAGACAGCAGGGATTTTTAAGGATAATTCTAAATGAATAGAAACCAAAATAAATTATTATAAGAAATGTCATCTTAATGTCTTTAAGCAATCAAAATAAAAAATGTCAGTAATGTCAATATTGTCAGTACTATTGTCAGTTGTGCAAATGAAAATGTATGAACATTTGCAGAAAATGACTTTGGGTTATCTCAATCAACAAAGTCAAAGTAAACACATGGTATTTTTGTGTTGCCATAGTGATGCACAAATGTGCCAATGTTATCCTAAGATAGCAGAGAGATCAGAAAAATTCCCATTAATGATAAAAATATTAGTATCATGGAATGTTGTGAAATTCAGCCCAATGACTCTTCATGTCATCCCGATCAAAAAAGTCAAAAGGCAACCATATGGTATATTTCACTGAGTTGCCATGGTAATGTAGAAAAGCGCTGCCAAAAAGGAGGGTCTAAGGACAGGAGATGCTGGGACAATTATTCCTTTGCCTGCTTGTTGTTGGACATTCTGTATTTTCGAATTATGACTCTTTCTGCTTCATTCTCTTACATCTCTGTTTGCTAAATTAACAATTTTGTGAAGTCCGCCGAGATAACTGTTGTTGTGATTTTGGGCTATACAAAAATTAATTTAAAGCAAAATGTAAAAATTTTCTTACATTTCAAAGTGATAAATTGAATTAAAGTGACTAATTAGTTTCACTGAAGAACATGAAATTTGTGACCATGAGTCTTCAGGTCACCACAGTCAAAAAAAAGCCCAAGGGCCCAAAGTCATATTTTGCACTGTGTTGCCATGGCGCTGCCTGAACGCACCCATGTTTTTCTATGTTAGCATGTCAGCACTTCCAATGTGTGTGGACTTTTGTCTGTTTAGTAATAAGAACAGGCTAAAGCCACTATCACACAGAGACAAGTGGCATGTCAGCACCATCGTGACGGAATGGTGGTCCGGCTGAATGTGAAGCCTGGCCCACAAGGGCCATTCGATGTCGCCTGCTGCTTTAATTCTCATTTCTTCTGCTCTATGAGCTATAATTTGACCAATTAAACACGCTCAAAAGCTAAAAAACTGTTGCCCAAAATTCAGAAGTGTTGAAAAGTTTGATAAAATATATGTTGCATGCATGCATATGGGATATCAGCAGAAAGGAGAAGTGAGTTAGCTGAAGACTGGGTATTTTTTGGTATTTATATGCAAAATGGCAGATTAAACACATGTTTCACATTATTTCTTAGTTCTTTTTCCTGCATAAATAGGTCTTTTTGCATGAATTACCCATGTAGGTGTAGTCTTTTGAGTGCAGTTTGGGTCAGATACATAGAGATATAAAATAATTTTGAGAGCTTATGCCATGCCCCCCTTTTAGTTGACTAATCAATCAGTAGGATGTCTTTAATCAGCCAAGGATTTCTTTAATCGTGATCGGGAGAACTTAAACTCATAACACCAGGATGGAGCCTACCCACTACATGAGCTGTGCCTCACCTGCTGCAGCGGCTCATCAATGAAACTGGAGCCTGTCAGTCTGCGGTCAATCTTCGGAGTCTTCAGCTCCAGCTTCATCTCCTCCAGCGTCTGTGGAACAAAGACACTATTTTGCAGCTAATGCCATTTACATCACCTGGGGGTGTGATGCTAATTGTTGGTCCTGACGGAGAGAAAGTAGGGAGGCTGAGTGATTGTATATTATCCACCTCTACATGTTTTACTTTTGTCTATTGTTATGTTATGTCATGTCTGTATTGTTATGCTACTTACCCCTGTTCTGGGCCAAATTTCACAAGGAGACCAAAATACCAAAACCTAAAGAACTACAACAGGTGAGTTGATTTGTCTCACCTCTCTCTCAAATAACATTATAGACAGTTAGCATTAGTGAACATTTTTTCAGTTAGTCACATTTTTCAAACACCTAAACATTGATCACAGGCTCCTGGAAATGTGTTGTTTAATTATTTTTTTTTTTTTTACAGACTTAAGTCTTCTTAAAATCTTAAATGTGTTCATCCTAGTGCTAATGTGTGCATTGTGTCAAATGTTTGAACACACCATCTTATTCAGTGCTGTTGTTTTTTTTTTTTTTTTTATGGCTTTCTATTTTTTATTTTAGATACCTACAGAAGACATCAAATATATGAAGCAAGATATAAGATGTATTATGTAGCAGAAAAAAAGCTAAATAACTTACAATAATAAGTAAATATTTTTTGACACAGCAAAGGATAGCTACTTTGAAGATTTAAATATAAAGTATAAAAAAGTCAGTATTTATTTAACTTTTTGCTACTCTATCTATATATCTTCATATATTTGATGTCTGAATGTATCTAAAATGTAGAAAGCAGAAAAAAAAAAAACGAACCTTTTGTCAACCTTGATAGTGAACAGTAGAACGCCACAAGCGGATGTCACTGCAAAGTTTCAGTTAGAGTTAACTGCTCCATGGGCAGGGCCTTGTGGAGCTCAGAGGGATCTACATACCATCATGATCCCAGTGGCTGTGGGCAGCAGGTACGAGTGCTCGCAGCTCTCCAGGTGCTTCTCCGAGTTGATTTTTCCATAAAGGAGAATTACTGCAAAGCACCTGAGGGACAAAGACACAGACATGAGGCATATTGCAGGTGAGAGAACAGAGACGTTGGCTGGACTCACCCTCCGACAAAACACAGGAAATAAAAGGCCAAGTAGAAGATGGCAAAGGGTCCAAAGGTAATGAAGAAGAGCACAACTCCGAGGCCTCCCCATCCCCAGAAGGACAGGTTTGCCTAAAACACACAACATATGCCATCAAACTACAGTAGAGTGAATCTGAATAACACAAATAAGACACGGGAGGAGGTATTCCAAGTATGTCTCGGCCGGGGTGAAGCAAGTGTGAGAGTCCCAGCTTAGACTGCTACCCCCGCAACCTGGCCCTGAATAAGAGGAAGAAAATGGATGGATGTATAGTATTCACCTGCTTTGTATCAGTGGCATAAAGTAATTTAAATGCT
>KN512871.1:2080-18648 GCA_000787155.1 Scartelaos histophorus | reverse complement strand
TATTTATATATATATTTGTGTGGCAAAAAAATATACTTTTGATTGACAAAGATTCACTTTAGTTCTTGGTAGAGTATCTTATGTGTGAATATAGGACTGTTTTAGAGTTTTCAAAACACTTGTATTATCTACAAATTGTGTGAATAATGTTTCTTAAGGGATTAGAAGGGCATATATTAGTCTTAATGGTGAGAACATATCACTTTATTGCACATGTGATTATCACACATTGTAAAAAGCTGATTGACAGAAAGATGAGATTTAAACGTGTGTGTGTTTGTGACAGCATATTTGTGTTGTCAGTTGCTCATTATCCCTCTGTCAAATGCAGTCAGAGCTGGTGTGTTCTTTCTCAGGATTCTCTGACAGAAAAAGATGAAAACAGTAATGGAGAAATGATTGGGAAGGAGCACATGGCTGTGCACAGGAATAATGAGTGAACAGTAAAGTGCATGGATTGTTGAAAGACTTCAGGACATGACCTGGGGTAAATCCTCATTAGTGGGTGCGCACTTAATTATCCCTGCAAGGAAATGAGTAATCTGCATTTGACCCATCTCTCAGTGTAGTGCTTTATCTGGGAACCTAGTTCCATATTTTGAGCTGGTTTCTGTCCTCCTACTTTCCCCAACAAGCCATTCCATTTCCAGCCGCATACACGTAGCATGTATCTTTTAGAGCAGAAGACATTTTCTCTCCAATATCCTTGTATTATTCCAAGCTGCATCCGTTACTTCTCTTACATAAGTGTGATGGTTTAGTACTCCACACATTGCTTTGTAAGCAATCTGTGCTCTTTCTCAAGACACTTTTTCTTTATTTTTCACTGACAGGCCACCATGTTTGTTTTGACATGAACGGACCATGTTTTTCTCGAACCCGCCTTTCAATCACTCCCTTCAGTGCTGTGGATGAGAAGACCCAGCTCCAGACATCTGTGCAATCATTTCCATAGGTGGTTTTTATAATGTGAATTTACAGTATTTGTTGCTTCTATACAAGAAGTACCCTCAGCCCACCGTCATGTTCTCATTTTTACATTTTGAGATGACATTAACCATTTAAACGACTAACCATTTAAATGACAAATTTTCCCCTTTGATGCCTGTAGTCTTTTATAATGATTTATAGATTTCCTGTGCTGTAAGTTCTTTACATTCATGATCCATCTTCATGTTTGTCTTTGTATTGATTCTGCACGCTGTGGCTATGAGCACAGGCTCTTTAGTTTCTCTGTAATACACACATATATGTATCTCACTATGTGGAACTACGCAGAGTGATTTTCTCTAATGACTGACAGCGAGCACATGCCTCATTGTACTCAGCCCGTGCCTTCATCTGCTCTCGAGAAACCCTGTGCTCCGTGTATGTTGTATGCAGATCCTATGTTACTCGTTATTACATCAGCTCTATTTCACCATGTTACTAGATATGCAGAAACATGTCAGCACCATTGTCAGTCTTTTGAGTATTCACACAAAATTGGCTCTCCAACAAGTAATTTTGCTTGCATTCTGGTGTTATCTCCCTGTCAATAAATCTACAAGGCACTTTATGACTTAATCAAACCTGCATTGTTTTAATGTGTCCCTTGAGATTTGTTTGGATGTTCTGTCTTTTCTTTTTTGTTTTTGAAAAGGGTCCTATTGCACATCAGTCACTCCTCCTGATACTGTATAGACGCAGATGTAATGGCATTGGCCTCGGGGGGTCAGCGCTAAGAGGAGGCTCCAATCAAACCTGTGGAGAGATGTTACACAGAGAAGGGAGCATGCGGCTGTCTATAGGAGGAGTATTATGATATGTACAAATATACACAATACTAAGAACTCATTTGTGGACTTCATAAATATGGGTATATGTTTCTACAGCTATTTATATAACCAGACAGTCCTTCAGAGCTGCACTATTAGTTTTTTTCTTTTATTTGTGGAAAAGTAAATTATATTCTCTATAAAAATGCCTGAAATTATATTATTGCATTTGAAAGTTGAAAATATGAAATATGAAAGTTGAAGGACATCCCAAATAAAAAGTCTGACTGTTACAAGTGCCCAAGGTGGATATTTAAACAAGGCCCTTAAGTTAAAAAGAGCTTCTTTTTGAAGGAACCTGGTGTACCTCAAGTGTCGGGGTGAAGTGGAAAGGCGAGCGTCTGTTTGAGCAGTGATCAAACTGTGTTTGTTTATCACTGTGTTGGCAGTCAATGGGCGTCATGTCGCTCCACAATCAATACCAAAGGTTGAGAGGTGCAGATGATCTTTTTGCAGTGGCCCTAAGCTGGGCTCTCATCTTAACCACTTTCATCACAAATAAACAATAGCATTAGGTCCAATTATGTTTTTCATTAGTCTGTAAGCCGTAAGTGAGTTGAGAGGCTTCAAGACTCCAATACAAACAAAAGAACAGCGATGGAGGAGACTCTCTAATGCAGATTAATAGGCAGCACTTCTTTTAAAGTCAAGTCATGGTAAAATGTTGATGATGCCTTTGTCAGATCCTGGTCTCATTAATGAACACTTCTCTCCACATGTGCCCGGGTCTACGCTAGTGAGAAGAGAAGAAGAAGAGAGGAGAAGAAGCAGGAATTTGGTTCAAAGCGGAGTGTATTTTATGTAACACAGTAGATCAGAGAACAGCGCATGACCTATTTTTAGGGCTCTGCAGAGACAATGTTTTCTGTTGGAGTACTGAATCCATGACTCCTCCTGTCAGTAAACACTTTACAAAGACAGGTTCAAATGTACAGGGCTGACAAATGGCCTCATAGACGCTGTAAGATGCGGTTAAATGGACTCTTGTTGGAATAAGACTCAAAGATTTAAATGGAGCTTCTCAGAAGTCACCTCTGCCCCAAGTCACTCTCCGACACGTCATGTAATATATTAGTAATTCAAGTATATTTTTTTTTCAGTGATACATGAAAAACAAACAGCCTCATTTAGGTCATTTTGGGTCATCATTTATCTTCAAACCAAATCAAACTGCTACCACTGATTCAGCTGATGTCTGCAATGTCAGATTTGTTATTTCAATCCTGCTATTTTCTTTATTTTATTTTTTACAAATACTTGTTTTGATTTGAACAGACGATGCCGTTCTTGCACTGGCTACTCCACTTGTCTGGCCATCGGTTCTCTGGGAGATGAACCGTGTTCCAGACATGTTTTTGTAAGGCCAAGCAATATGGGAGAAAAAATCTTGATCAATCACAGTTTTTTTTTTTTTTTTTTAATATGGTCGAGGCATCACAACAGCAGAACAAGCCAAAAAGTCAAATTTGAGTTAAATCCAGTTGAGAGAAATTAGTGAAGGAAACACTTGAGCTGGTGCTGAACAAGATGGATTCTTAAGTTTATGAATGTGAGAATTCATCTTACTAGCAAGGCTAATTTATCATACATTATGTTTGAGCATAACTGCTGTAATTAAATTTTCTAAATTCTTAATACATTCAAACGATAAGGACACTGGGCCAGGGTTAGGCATACAATTTAATCAAAGCAGTCAGATTTTGTATTCTGACGGTTATGGTTTCTTTCACGCAATCTTTATTTCCTTGGAGACAGAAGTCCAGTTAAATATAGCTTGACATTTAAGTTACATCTTTTTCAAATGTTTGTTTTTATATTAAAACACATGTTTACTACCTATGTTAACAATGTAATGTTAATAAATAAAGCTTCCACAGCAACTCTGCTGAAATGCACTGATTTTATATCAGTATATTTTTTTTAATTTCATAAAGACATTTTTTTATGCCTTCTATACATACCATACATATTGCATACAGTGTTATGTAGTAGGCGTCTTTGAATAGCGCAAGTGTCCCTGCAGAATAAAATATATGAACTGTGAAGATGCCATTTCATATGCATACTTTTATCTATCATCTCTCCAGCACATCTTCATCATTGTCCTCCTCCTCCTCCTCTTCCTCACTGTCTTCACTTACATAAAGTGTCAGTGTGAGGCTTCTCTGTGTAGGCTGCTTTGTGGAGGAGGGCTGCGCCACTTCAAGAACCCCAGTAACCTCACTAACCCTTCTGATGGCCTGCTTAGTACATGTCAAAGTACTATTTATCAACCTCCTCCACTTGTGTGCACATAAGAATGCACAGTTTACACTTGTGCTGGGGTTTCTCATTCTGTCATGTTAATGCATCAGTATCACTGAAATGTCCCACTGTTCATACGGTACGAAGACAACAGAGTGAATTATTGGCATCATTTCGTTTTGCAACAGTCACCCATCTAATCAGGTTCTGTTATGTCTGCATTTGTTTGGATTTGTTGTTTATTTTCTTCCATTTATACTTCAGAAAAATGGGTGTATTTTAACCATGTTCAGATTACTTTAGCATTACACATTGTTCTTCATGGACTATTTTATATAGCTTGGAGGCTCATGTTATACTTTTTGACAGTTTGGTAGTTTACTCAGTTTTTCAGAACAGCAAATCCCAATTCCCAACAAAAATATTTCTCTTCTCAGAAACTTCCTCTTCAGTTGTTATAGTTTACCAACTTTGATTTGGTTGAATTTAATTTTGCAGACTCTTTTGCCAAGGAATTGATTTTACAACTTTAGTCTCCAACATTTTGCAGCTGTCCTTATTGTAAATGGACTTTTCATTTAGTACTGAAAGGTTGTTTCTTTAAAGGATTATTGCCACATTATGAGGCACAGATGTAGGTAAGTGATAAGTTACAGAGTGTTCCTGGTTTGAATATGTGTCAGTGGTGGTCCTAAAGAGACAGCGTACAGGTCCAGATGAAGACAGACTGTTTCTATATAACCTAGAGGATTGGATTAGGATCAGCACTTAACAAATGAACAACATCCTTCATACTAATCTGTGAGCTGTCACACAGGGACCATCCAGCAGCAGATCAGCTTACTGCTAATGACACGCCCACTCCGGATTTCAACTCACAATTACAAGGACTCCACAGTCTTACAGTTAGAATAGCTATGAAGTAAAGACAATACTTTGATTCAACATGAACTTAACATTTCAAAGAGGGTATTTTTAACTCCATATGGCAAAGAAACAAATCTAGATAAACATATTTTCTGTAACGATAAGTAGAAAAATTACATGACATTGGGGAGCGATAGAAGGTTGAATATGTAATGTATTTTTTTTTTCTTGGTTCTTTATATGAGGCATTCTACTAGATGAAAATGGAAACATACAAGAGTTATGCAAGTAGCACTTATGAGTTCTGAAAAAGATAGTTCTGTAGCAGCAATCTTTCAGTAAATCTAGCAGTAAAAGTGGTTGTTGCGTTTTATATTTATAGTGCATAAAAAATCTAAATTGTGCGGCCCATTCTAAACTCAGTCAAATACTTTTTCTTTTGTGCTTGGATAATTCTGTTTTTCTTCAGATTTTAAAGTATGCTTCAAAGTTTGTCCAAATTTTAACTTAATCTTCACCCAAAGTCATTCACAAAGTTGTTTTTATGCTTATGTTTATTTCCCTTTGCCTTTGGTAATTAATTTAAAGCACTTAGCTGCAGAGCAAAATCAATCAGCGCATCCTGAGTCATTACACAAATTCATGCAAAATCATTCACAGGCGAATGACGAAGAGGCGACGTCTTGCTCTGCTCTGTCACTGGGGGCTAAGGTTGCTCTCGTTCTGTCCTTCTCAGTGCTCCAAACCCTGAGCGTGACCCACAACAGTCCTCACAACACAAGTGACTATGACTTGTCCATTTGTCCTTAGATATTTTACTTAGAAATAGTTTACTCTCTCTGAAGTATAGTATACATAACATGTGCTGTGGTTCTGAGAGAGGTTGTGTAATGCACTTCCAACCAAGCCCTTTGTGACATTTCACCTCTACATCAGCTTATTAGCTACTCCAGGAACACTGAAAACCTTTATACAGTTAGTGGTCTGTCTTAGATAATTCATGTTAATATAATGACACCATGATTGTCTAGATTTTTGGAATAGTTTTACGTATTTAATAATTGACTGTAACAGAAAGCATTGTCTGATTTTTGTTATTTCCTATATATGACAAATAATGTTGGGCCTCATTCATGAATCTTTTCTTACATTTTTTTTCCATAACTTCCACGTTAAAGTTGTGTAAAAATACAAAGTGGGAATGAAGTCCATTGAGATATATACTGCAGGGGCATAAACACTATGTTAAATCCCATTTCCTTATGTCATAAGAAATTCATAAAGCATTTTGTGCATTCAGATGACCAAACATTTACATTAAAGACAATGGTCCTCATTCATGATTCTTTTCTTAAAAAATGCTCTTAACTTCCTTTTTAAGAAGATGCTGAGAGGAACTGCCAGATTCACAAAACTTTCTTAAGCAGCTGAATTCCTTCTTAGGCGACAGTTGCATCTATCGCTCATGCTCCGTTTGTGCTATTTTATACTGCAAAAAGTTTTGTTTGTGCCGCTTTAGTTCTGGAGATATTAACAAACCCCCCCCAAAACTAGTGAAGATAAATAATCTCTGTAGAAAAGTATGTATTATTATATGAAATATAAATCAAAAATCAGTTACTAAAGACTGATACATACTTTTCCACAGCCTGAGATTTTTATCTTCACTAGTTTTGCAGAGTTTTGCTCAAGCCCCTGCCATCAGCTAAGTGGAAATGATGTCATATAACTGCTGCAAAAGTAATAGTAAGTTTAGATGTATATGGGCAAATGGGGCACAAATGGTTGCTGTAGTTTTTGTGTAGGTCTGTGTTTTATGGGGAGCCAACTTCACGCAGGTCTGTTTTACAGCTCCAGTGGCAATTTCAAATGTTCAGTGAGTGTCTCTGCACTCTGGTCATGGGGGGGCCAGGGGGGTTGATGGGATTGTTGAGTCCAGCATGGTGACCAGACGCAGGCCTGTAACAGTGGCCCATAAGGAGAGCACTGGACTGGGACAGACTGAGGGTCACTGCAGCCTGTGTAAAGTCTGTTAGACCCAATGGACTACATGCTTTATAAAACTCCTCTAATGGTTATTGGATCACATAGTAATATGTTTCTAGGAAATAAATTAAGAAAATAACTTATAACTATATCTTACAATCATGGGGGGATTTCTTTGTTGCAATTGCAAAGTAATGATATTCTAACACAGTACAATTTTTGTTCTTACGAGTGGCCCTAACTGTTCATAAGACTTGCTCTTCTAGAAGAACATTTTCAGTTAAGAAAACGTTTTGTGAATGCCAAAAATGTTTGTAAGAAGGCCTTAAGTACAAATTTATTCGTAAGAACAGTTCATGAATGAGGCCCATTGTGTCCAAAAGGAAGATAAATTAGTTATGTTGAAATCATTATACATCCTATTGTAAATGCTGCCCACAACTAACCCGTGAAAGCTGCCAGAGGAGATAAGGACAGTGTGAGACATACTCCTGAGCAAAAGACCGCACATACAGAGTTTAACACTTTCCTAAATTGGACTTAAACTGAACTCCAAGTGGTCACATTTGGCCTTTCCTGAACATTATGAAACTTATGAACATAGACTGTATAAAAGAAGTGGACTAAGCGAGTCTGACGTCACCCAGAGCGTTCAGTGCCGCTCAAATGACGGTTACAGGAGCAAATCTGCAGCCAGGCTCTGTATTATGAATAGGATTGTTTTGACAAACAAAATAGAAAAAAAAATAAAAAATTCAAGATCATGTGGAGCAGGTTGATACGAACATTTTAAGACCAAGATGACGAGACTCACTGCAGCAGAGCAACAAGATCCTAATGCAATTCAACTGGAGCCAGAGTCAGAAGGAGCCGGAAGAGCCTCCTGTCACGCTTCCTATTTGGCACGTGGCAGCTAGCGCGTTAGCTATGTGCACTATGGTCTATGCTGATGAAGTTTGTTTTGACCTGCATCTGCATTACCACACAACTGCATGGCTATTTAAAAAATGCATTTGTGACACTGTGTAGACACCCACTATAGATTTAGTCTTTTATCTTGCTTCCTTCATGGGTCTGACCTGGGTTACTCATACCGATTGGCAGCACTCTTAAAGGACTGGCTTAATGACTGACTCTTGGCTGACCTTGTGCTCTGAACTTTGCTTTTGAGCTCCAATCGCTGCTCATCAATCTCTATGTTAATGAACACTAGGGGCGATAGGGAGGGGCCAGCACAAGGCTATTGTTTTCTCATTGTGAAGTTTGTGAAGTAACGTATTATTAAAAAATGACAGACGCTTTTTACATAATTCCATTAAACTACTACTTTGTCAAATCCACCAATTAAATCTTTCAGGGTTGAATTTTCCGGTCTTATTTGTCTTTTCAAATCACCCTTTGCTACAATGTCTTTTTCATCATTCCAACAGAGCACTGTGCACATACTTCATGTGCAGCACTGCTAGCGAGATTCATCTACCTTCTCCTTCTCCTTCTCTTTGGAAAATGCTGATCCGGCTCCAGTCTTTTGATTAAAAAGGAAAACCTCAGCTGGGAATAATCGGAAATGTCCCCTGACGACTCCACTTCTGATTGGCTGCTTGATGTATAATTCAAGGTTGGACGTGAGAGCTGTAATGAGACTGACTAATGATGTTGATGAGTGACTGATAACTTAATAATGTACACTTCTTTCACTTGATTTGATGTCTTTTGTAAGGTGATGGTACAAGATGGGAGGCATTAAGGCATTGTAGAAACTATTTCATACAATCCTATATGAAATTATTTAAAATATGGGTCTTCATGACATACTGTATCTCCACACTTGTAAATACGCACTAATTAATAGTTTTTTTTGCATTTATTATTATTTCTCAAATTTTACAGAGGCATTACGCACATGCATGTAATTGCTTCAAAAAAAGTTTCTAAGAGTCCTCCAGGATAAGACCAATCAGATATTGAGGCAGAAGATGCTATAAAATGCTATAAAAGCATTTCAAAATTAAGTGGCAGTCAGTTAAATTATTAGCTATCTGGAATATCGTTTATTTTTATTTGCTAATCTACAAATTGATATAGGTTAGATCACACAAGACTGAAATGATCATAATTATTTACTCAATTTACTGAAAATAATCATGCATTTCAGAACATGTTTGTAGATGTTACAGGGTTAGCTGTTTTTTTTTTTAAATAAAGTCAGGATATTGATGGTCTTTCCAATTTAAAGTGTAAGTCCAAATACATGTGTAGCTCAAGGCAATTTGGGCCTGACATTTTCCTAATCCCAAAGTTGAGCAGGCGAGCCATTACTAGTATGTTTCAGACAAGATCCAACTCAAATTATGTTCTGCTTTAATATAATTGCAAACCAGTGTATTTCAATATAGAGTTTTAATTAGGATTGTCCATTTGTTTTACCAAAATTCTCACAAGACCAACTTTTTCCTTTTTAATTGTTTAAGAACCCTTCTGCATGCTCAAATCTGTGATCATTTCAAGATGATTTGTCGAGGCACTGCAGAGGGACTAATCTAGTTCCCTGTTGAAATATTTAGCACTACTCAGCATGCTTAAAAATTCCAACTGCACAATTCGATAAATGTTGCTTCCAGTACTAAGCGCATTAGCGAGCCAGGGAAATGCACTGGCAGAAAAATATGAAATTTAGCAGTATAGTTAGTTTCTTGCTTTTTTCAACAAGACAAGCGTAGTAATTAAATCCTAATTGGTCTCAGTACAGGCAGTAGAATAAAGAATATCCATATACCCCGTGTTGTAATTAAACTGTGATGTATCCGAGCATCTCTGGATTGATTATGTAGTGTTTTGTTTGTTGTCAATTTCAGACATGTTAAGAAGAAGAACTGGCATATGAAGCACTGTGATTTTGCTAAGAGCTAAGCTAGTGAGATCCTTTGTTTAGATTTGGGTTGGGATTATGTACTCCCGGTTTGTCGCAGAGGCACAGATGTGTACACCATGAAGAGGATAAATGGCATCATCTCTACAATTACGGGAAGGTCAGAACCTGCCGTCACAGCGACCGCTTGGCATGCGCTATGGAAATGGCTTGGCACCCCTAACCTGCAGATTTCATAGACCTGCAATTAGGCAATGGGCATGTATCATTCAGCATGCTCTGGGAAACATCTGCTCACCATAACAGGAGAGTGTGAAAACCAGTGCGTGTTTGTGTGCGCCTCAGTAAGATTGATCACGAGCAAAGACAGACAAATGACAAGAATAAGGAAAGAAGACAGCGAGATTAATATTGTGAGGCAGCAGAAAAGTAAGAAGATGGAGTGATGAGATATTAGGGTAAATTAGTGAAAAGTTACTCTAAACTTCAATTCTAAACTGAGATCAGTATGTTTAGTTCTATGGTAAGTTTCTCTGAGGCACTGCACTAAACATCAGAGGTAATGACTGCACCAGTTGTCAGTAAAGGACAATCCTCCATGTGGCAACAGTAGCAGCCTGGGACAAGAGTTCAAGATGTGATAATGAGGAAACAAGAAAAAGTCTGCAGGGAACTAATCAAACAGTGTATCCATTGTGTTCTTCAAAATGTCAATGTTTTTTGATTTGTAATATTTTGTGCTGATTTGACCATATGTTCCTTGATGTCGACAACATTTATCACATATTTGCCTCTTATTGACATGTTGGCATCATAGTATCATGCCTACGAACGCTCTTGATTCTTATCTTCACTCTATTTAAGAGCCTGCAGTCCTTATATATTGATTTGTAATAGGTTTTACGGCATATTGATGTGACACCCGTTGCTCTTTGAAATGTAACCTCCCCTAATTAGTCCATCCATGCTTTTGATTTAGTACAAGATAACTTGTGACCTTTTATAGCTTTTTATACACACAGGGCAATAGTTCATCTTTATATTTTTCTCTGTCAATGTTTGGTCTTCCCTGGGAATGAAAATACACCTGAACCAGATCCCGGTAAACCAGGATATGTCAGAATGAGATGCAGTTTCTGTGTTGAGTTGTGATTCATCCACACGTGTTGTCACCAGCCGGCGCTGCATGTGCCAGGGAGAGGAGCCAGAGCCAGAGATCTCTTCTCTGTTGGGCTGTTTGTTTCCTGGAGGTATCCCCTGTATCTGAACATGCCCATAGCAGGCAGCAGGAGCAGCTGTAGCCACAGGTTTACTGTGGTATGAAATATGTGCGCTCATAACCTGACAGAAGCCTGACTGACATCTGCAGCACTGGTTTGAGTTCTACACATTATCTATCTGAATGACTTGTGATAATGATTGAGAAAGGAGGTAACATTCCAACAAATACTTCAAGATGATTGGATCAAATGTCAGAAAAGAGAATTCAAACTTTTGGTAGTTGAGCTGAGAGAAAAGCACAGACATATTCTCAATCCACAAATGTTCAAAGAGCCTGTCAATATAACAACAATATAACATGTTAGTTTTTGTTTGTTTGGGTGCCTCAATGCTGCCCTCTGATTGGTTCAATATCCATCACACTGGTGGTTTGAGCCCAAAAGCAAATGTGAGAGAGGGACAAGATGCACTCTGATGAGTTTGTAAACTTGCAAATATTGTGTGAATCCATCTTGCTGTGTAAGGTAAGTGAGTTCTTGTTCCTAGACATTATTATGGACATGACAATTTTTCTCCACAATAAAACTCCACTTTCAGTAGAGTCATTTATAATGACATCCAATATAGTCTAAACATGAAAGCACAAATACAATTACTGAAAAGCCATTTTATATGTTAAATGTTAGTGTTTTTTCAGTTCATTAATTATTAAAGTTCTGACTTTCAAACAATGTCCTCCATAAATGATATGATTCAGCAGCCTATTGTGGAAATGTTCAGTGCAGCTTGACCTTCATATAATGTATTTGAACAAAACTAAAACTTAAAGTCAGATTACATCTAATTTGGTTTACAACAATCAATTAGAAATACATTTTAAAATCCAATTTATCACTTTGGAGGTTTTCTCCCCATGTTTTCATTTTTATCGTTTCAAGTTTCTACAAGGCTATCAGAGAGGTTGAAATGTCATTTATCGAACAGAAGGCGTCTGGATGGATCGCACCACAGCAGCAGTAAAAAACTCATGAGTGGGTGGGAGGGGAGATGGATCCTATGAACTGGCAGCAGTTTCTATGGCATTGCTCACCAATATATTCAATGTGAAATATCCACTGTCTGTTCAGCTGTGAGTGACCGGGTGACTTTTTAAAGAATGAGGAGGAGGGCTTAGTCACTCCAGCTTGTATATTTAACTGTTAATCCTTTAGATTGAACAGTTAATGCCAGGTTCTTTATTTGACCTGCAGTAAGACATATTTCAGTGTTCTGTGCACCTAAGCCATGGCTGCATCAATCAATATGCAGTTAAATGAATTACCAAACATTGAAGAGCTTTGACATATTTTTACATCGGGCTGTTCTTTATTGGGAGATAAATATCCCTTCATCTCCTCAAAGGAACTTGAGTGCCACACAAATACTGCTGCTGTAATGGTGCAAAATAAGTGTGTTTGTATAAAAAGCCCATGAGCTGCAGTGTTGAAACAGCCACTTGTGAACGGGACATATCTCTCCTCTTCTGCACAAGCTCAGTGCAAGTTTAAACACTACTTTTCAGCGTCTGAAAGACCAATGGAACCAATAGTTCAAGTTCACCTGGTATTGCTAACATTTCATTCCGCTCTCATTCAGCCACATCCATACCATCCATACAGACAGCGGCAGCCTTTATTTGGCCAAGCTGTGAGTAGAATCTATCGTTTTCCTCTGCACTTTCTTCGAGGCTTCTCTTGAGTCACACGCGTCTGCAGGAATTCTCTTCCCTCCGCCACCATTTCAGCGTCAAATCGATGAGTGCAGATACGGCGCGTGTTAGGACCAGCAGAGGACGGTGTGTGGTGCACTAGGACCAGGGAGAGAGGAGGGATAGAGCAAAAACAGAAAGGAAAGGAGAGAGAGAGAGAGAGGCACTGCGCGTCGTGTGCATTTGCAACTACAGAGCGGAGCTGTGGAGGAAACCCCCATCGGATTTGACCATTATATCCATATATTTCTTTTCGTCATCTCTACAGCGGCGAGTTGGATACGCACCAACAGGAGCGGCTGGGATGCTCCAGCGCACCGGCCCGGATTAGGATTCGATTGTAAAAGTCGCTCTTACAAATTTGGGTCCATCAATTGACAGCCACTCATTTCTTAAACACATGCCTTTTTGATTCGGCAACTTGTGTTTTCTAATCTTTCTGCTCATCATTGTGATCTCGAGCGTGCGAGTGAAACCTGCGTATAGGAGACTGGTTGGCGCACTTCTTCACAGGGACTGTTCCGTTCCGATTGGGATTTTAAACTGGACCGTTTGGCTGAATGGGTGATGCTACTGAGTTACAGTCTGTCTGTGGCTTGCTTTATCAGAAGGTGTTCTGCTCACTGTTGACCTGGAGCTGTGATGTCCAAAGCCTCCCTCGTTGACTAACGAGAGACATTTTTTGGAATCGAGTTGAAGGTAGGCCAGTTTTGTTTTACATAGGCTTTGTCAAAGTTCGGTCCTTTTAAATTGAACTAACAATTACATATAAATGTTTACAGAGTAAAAAGTCCCAATGATGATGTTTAGAAGGAGAAGTTAAACGTCGCTTAAGACGATTTTATTTTGTCAACTGCAAACGTTCTCCAAAGACGCGCAAAGCCCGAACCAAATGTGTTTTATAGGTCTATCGATAGTCGGCAGACATGTATGTTGTGTTACATTTGACCATTTATTCATGAGCTCAATCATTGCGAGAGAAGCTGGAGAAGCCCTCTGCAGTGCAGTCTCCCTCACACACACACACACTCACACACACACACACACACACACACACACACACACACACACGCACCGAGCCGCCGGGCTCACTGGAGCTCACTAAGGAGAGGATTTAGATAAAGGTGCAAACCAAGCGGCAGCTCTCCCTGAAGGCAGTCTGCCAGTATAAGCCTTATTATGCGCACGATCCCGCCTTTATACTCCGAATATAGGCTACTGCTTGTACCGAGGCGACGATTTAGCTACAATGCACTCGTGTTCATGGGTGCACCACATAACTTCTCCATTTCTCTGAGCTTTCACGTGAAACAACCACTCTGCTGTTTGATGCGTCTGTCATGTTATCATTACCCTGTCGCGTCATATGTTTAACTTCACACAGTGACACATGTGCACGTCACGTATGTGGATACTGTACTGTAGTTTCCCACGGGAGCGTGCTGCGCGTTCTGCGGGGCGGAACTGTGCTAAATGCCGACGCATGACGCATCTGACTGGATGATGATTGATGAGATTTGAATCAAAAAAACAACCACCTCCCAAAATAAAACGTTCTAACTGTTAGTTCTTACTTACTCGTTTTGTTGCAAGTATTTTATCCACTTCACTTGAGCGTGTGCCAGTCTCTGATAGCCACTGTTAACTACAATGACAGGCCCTGTCGCTGTTGACGTGCATACACTCGCGCACTGCTCGTGAAGGCAGTTTTTCCCCACTTTGTCAGGTGACCTATATCCCTCAGTGCTGGCAGGGGCGACATACCCGAGGCCAGCTGGAGGTGAGCCACTTCCCCATTTCACGTTGTTATCCAGCCACAATGAAGTCCAGGCCTAGAGCCTGGTCTCACATGCTGGTACCGGCCCTAACAGCACGACAATATCTGATCAGGGAGAAGGGACGAGGGAACTGTCCGTGGTGCTGAAACACACAACCTCCGGAGCTTATAAATGTGGTGTTTATTTTTGAAATGCAGCTGTGCTGACTGTGGAGAAGAATCACATATTGTGTGGTTATCTGTGCAACAGATACACATGCACATGCACTTCTCAAATATCCTACGTACAACCCAATCTATTATTACACTAGTTCTGTCTCTATAATTTTTCTGTCTAAGGAACAAAACACAGTAAGGCACAAAGAAGCTATTTTCCACATATGAATAAGACCTATATTTAATACACACTTCTTAATTGGTTGACCTCATGATTGGGGCCATTACATGACACACCGTGCACATTGTTTTCTGTTATAAAGCACACAGACAACATAGAGCCAAGTAAAAAGCAGATTAACCCCGTGGGAGTGATAGGCCACTATCTGCAGACCTCTCTGTGGCCACTGAGCACAGTCTGGTCCGGCGCAGCTCCATAAATCATGTGCTTTGTATGTTACAGTGATCTGAGAGGGATGGCTGCTGGACTGTGTCCGCTTGTATCTTGTGTTGGTGATGAATGATAAGTGTGTTTTCCTCTACTGCTGATTGAATTAGTCCAGTCCTCAGACCCCTCACTTTCCCAAGCAGCACTCCAGGCTACTCCTGCAGCGCACTGTATCAATAAACGTGTGGCTGAAGTGTGCGTGGTGGTGGTGTGGGGACAGCCGGTGTGAGGCGGGGGACATGCACAGGGAGAGCCCACTGATCACACAGCAGATTGGAGCCCTGAGTGTGAGCGTCTGTCGGTCTGTGCCATAGGGGAGAAAGAAGCACAGCTGACCCAGAACACTGGGTAAACTCCAGCTCAGGGTTGTATTATGAGGGGTTTGTCAGATCAACCTGGATCTGTGCATCACAAGCTTTATCTGCAGCTAACCGACATGGCCGCTCTTTTGATGGCTTTGTTTTGAAGGCTGCGTGCTGACGCAGACCCCCATGAGGCCACTGGCAGCTGAGCTCCCACTGTGGCAGATTGATATTTGTAATTTAAGGGAAGCTGTCACACAACATCCTCCAGATGGAAAGAACTGAAGAGGCATGCAGTCGATTAAACACGGTTTGTTTAGAAATAATCATTTTGATGTGGGAGCTGAGATTCATTGGAGGCATATTGGCTTAAGGGTTCAAAATGTTCAATTATGCGCAGATGCGTACAGTCTCACAATAGTAATGTGGGTGAGAAGGCCGGAGTGCTCTGAGTGAAGGTTTTTAGCTTGTCTGTCAATGCTGAGACCAGAGCAGGGCCTGTGATTTGTGTGCGGGTGCAGGGTGCTCCAGGCAGGTTCAGAACAGCTAATTCATTACAGCCACAGACCTGCTCTCATAAGCACATTGTTCTGATCATGCTCCTAGAAATTGATATTTGAACAAGGGGCATGTTTGAGAAGACCATCTCCTCCTCATCACATTGATTGACAATAAAAGAACAATAAGCAGCACAGGAAGAACCATACTTGATTAAGTGCCCTTCAAAAGCCCCTTACAAGTGCAATAAATCCGCTTTCCATCTCGCAAATGAGGACAATGGTATTTAGATGCTGACCTGAGAACCTCCAACATCTGAAGGTGTTCACTGCTTCTTAAATATGGCAATTATGCTTACATTATAAACAAAGATACCATTGATTTGGCCCCAGATTATCAAACTAACAGTGTTACAACATTACATTACATTACATTACATTATACACTGCACTTTTAACTTGTAAATATTTATTGTATTGTATATTTGTATATTGTATAGTTGTTTTGTTAGTCCCAGAACTACCAATGGAAATTAGCTATGAACTACAATCTGGTACAAACATCTCTGCCACTGTCCTTAATATAATTGTACACTGTCCTAATAAACCAATAAAATAAAATAAATAAATTAGTATA
>KN512867.1:6095-31356 GCA_000787155.1 Scartelaos histophorus | reverse complement strand
TTCTACATGAGCATTTTCACGCAATGGGAGAGTTACAGGTAATTCGTCTTCAGCAAAGAAGGATGTAAAAGAGGCATCTATGTGAACAAGTTATGTGGTTAGAAAAACTAAAAAGGTAACAAACTAAAATAATTTTTTATAGAATAAAGCTAACCTTTGGCTATTCTCATTTGAACTCCAATGTTTCCCAAAGCAACTGCAGGTGGCGGATTTGTTGCCAAAAATAAAGCATGCAAATTGGCAGCTTTTTTCAATTCTGAAGCCTCGTACTCACACGCAACCTCAAGACTGAATAAAAAATGCATTAATTGTAATTAGAGCACTATGGAGTATATCAAATATTGTATTAATGATATAACAGAGATGGAGAATTTACCTAAATGATGAATCTTTGGCATCCACAACCTCAATTTCATAGATCACATTGTTTCCCTCTTTCTTCAAAGAGAAAAACATGTTGGACAAAAATATTATAATCATCATCTCATTTTTAAGTATTCAAACACACAAGAGAAGGTTACTTTCATCTTGGCTCCACACTCCTTTAGTCCTATTTTGAACACTACAGTGCCTGGGGTGGTAATTATTGGAACACACTCTGGGTGATCCTTAACCATTAGGCTCCTTAAAGAAACTGAATATCCAGTGTCTGCCGTCGTGACAGAAAACACAAAGTTTCTGTCTAAAGAGCAGGCTGGAAGATAAAAGGAAATAATGAATGTTTTGTACACTTTATAGAAAGAAACCAATATGGCTTACAGTTCAGTCTGTAGAAGCACGTATCCTGATCATCATCATAACAACATCCACGTTTGTAGCAGTCTTCGCTTTTGATTTTTTGGTTACCACAATTCACCCTCAGATCTTTGAAAGTTTTGCATTCTCTCGCTAAAGGACTTGCTAAAAACACTTTTTAGACATTTTGTACACTTTTCAGTACTATGATTGCCCACCAAGTACTTACCTGTTTGGGACAAAGTCCTAGTGTCACTGTATCTTTTTATCAGAGGGCAACTGATGTTCACTCTGTACCGTCGTCGTTCTCCTTTTAGTCGGATATGCAAAGGAATAACAACATTTTTGTCCTAAAGATGAAAAGTAATTAGCTTTCTTTGTCAAAGTCAATGTGCAACATCCTTACCTTTACCTTATACTTGGTGTAACAGCCGTCATATTTGCTCAGGAACACTAGACCATGGTTCTTGTCTGTAACCAGTTTGACTCCACAAGACTCCTCATTCTCAGAAACTATGTTGACCACACCTGTAGGATCTGTGAAGACAATTCCAATGAATAATCTTTTTTTTTTTTAAGTTTCTAACCTGTAAGTTTAACAGTAATTTCACTTACCTTCAACTGTCACATTTCTGCTGACATGGGGCCCAAAAACAGCTATTATTCTCTCACTAGAACATGTTACCTTAGGTAAAGCTAGTCTTTTCCTATCATGCATTTTACTCTTCTGAACTGAAAAACAATTGGCATCAAATGCAAAAACTAAATAAATCAAACAAAGTTCCTTAAAATAAGAAAGCATAATTTCTGACATTGGATGAGGTTTTGAAAAGCACATCAAGTCAGTCATCAGACTACACCAGACATTATGGGGCACATGACTGTCTTAAATTAGTGTCAACTACAATCACCTTGACTCTACACTTGATTTGAGCCCATTATCAAAATTACTTAAAAACTACCAAGAAATTAACTTCTTGGTAGCTAAACCATTCTGGCTTTACATTTTATAACCTGTAAGGCCTAATAAACCTATATATTGACTTTGTTTACAATACACATTACATGCAAACATTAAAATTCAATCAGTGGTATTCGTTATTGGATGTTGGCCTTTTTGTTGATTTACCAGAACCACAGAATTCATTCAGTGGCTGCACCACCACAATGGAAGAAGAATAATTCTTATTAGAGAGCCATGTTTAGCACTGATTAATGATTGACTGCAGGTGTATTCATATCAGAGAGTCTATTTAACTTTTAACCAACTGGATGTCAGCACTGAAACCCAACATTATCGTATTATGTGCAGCTCATTCTGATTTCTGATTAGATGATCTTTTTGAGAACCAAAACATCAAATTATAACATAAATAGATGGGATATCATGTCCCATATTTTTGTAATTAAGAATACATCTGGATTAGAACTATTCTTAGATAAAGGTATATTTGATCTGAACATGTTTACCTCATGAAAATTCAAAATCAAAATCATACATATAGTTTTTTGAAGTGTATGGAAATTTCTGTTTATGAAAGATATTACTGAGCGTCACGCGCTGTCAGACGTTGTGGTGACGTAACTCTTACGTACCGGGGTTTCCAGTGTTTGGGTCTAGGTGCTAAACCCAAGCCACAGATGAATCTTGAGGATGGCTTTAAATCGTAATCACTCACAGAACGGAGGTGTTTTGATTAACAATGGCGAAAGGTGCGTTGAGTACATTTTCAGTTTTGTTTTATATATTGTTGTACATGCAGTTAACACCGTATGTGAGGCTGCTTCTCTCAGCTCTTCTAAATGCGTATTATGTAGCTAACGTAAACTGCTAGCTTTCTAGCTTGTCATGATTGTTTGGTAGCTAACCTGATATAAAACATGAGTAACTTGTATTGTATATAAAATTGCCACACGTAGTTGACATAATTGAATTGTACGAATTATCCCTTTTACTTTTAAATAATTTCATCATAATTGGCTATTAAGGTTAGTTGTCAAGCAAGGCACGATGCTAACGTTAGGCTAACTAACTTAAAAGGCAAAGAAGGAAGTTACTATGTTGACCTGTTCCCTCTCATCCTATTTCTTTCCGAAACACAGACGCTTTAAATGAGTCTCAATGTTTGTTTATTACAGCATTGTCCGGGAATGCAAGAGTGTGGAGCTGTCGCTCAATGATGTCAAAACTAAGGCAGATCTGTTGAAGGGGTCCAAAAAGGGTAATGTGTATCTCACTCCATACAGGGTATGTTGTCGAATAATTGTTGAATAACGCATTGTGCTGAGAAATAACCATTATAGTTCTCATTTACACTAATTTGTCTTTGGTTTAGTTGGTATTTGTCTCCACTAATGCAAAGGACCATGTGGTTTCGGCTATGTTCCCTTATCACCTGATGAAAGGCTGCAGCATTGAACAACCAGTCTTTGGAGCCAATTACATCAAAGGGAATGTGTTGGCTGAATATGGAGGTAAGTAGCGTTAAATGTATTTGGTTACCTCCATCTTCTGTTGCCTATGTATTAAGGGTGGCTCTATTATGGATATAAATATAATACTTATTTGTTTCATATTTTACTAATCCGGATTAATACAAGTAAAGGGTAGCTTTCAATCATCATTCCAACCTAAAAATTAATAATTGTCAAATAAATCTTGCAGCACAGATGTAACAACTTTATAATCTCATCCTCCAGGTGGCTGGGAGGGCACAGCACAATTCAAAATGACTTTTATGTCTGGTGGAGCCATCGATTTTGGACAATATCTTTTTAAATTAGCCACAAATGGTAAGTAAGTTTCTCAATAGTCAGACTGTACTTACTGCTTTCACTCTTATTTTATTTGTACTATTTCTAGCCTCTCGTGCACCTCCAGCTCAAAATGGAGCTGCTGCATATGGCTATCCTTCACCAGTAATGATGAGCTCATATGGTCCACCCCCTCCTGCTCCAGCCTATCCTTATCCTGGTCCTCCTCAGCCCAATGGTTACTATCAAGCTCCCCCACCTGCTGCTGGCAACATGGCATATCCCTATCCTCCACCTGCTCCAGGTAGACACATTGTTTAGCATTTCACAGCACATAGGTGTGAGCATTTTTTTATATTCACAAATTATTAGCATTGTTTCTTGCAACAAAATAATAATTCCCATGTTTAAATAATGTATCCTTGTCGCTGATGAAGACTCACCCTATTTGTTTGTACCAGGAATGTTCCCATCAGGATATGACTACATGGCACCGCCTCCATATCCTGGACCACCACAGAACTGGACAGCACCGCCAGCTACTGCTCCTCCAGGTTTTATAACATGTTATCTTTTCTGTGTCACTACCTGTTGGATCTGATGTTTTCGCTTTAATCTAAATTGTTCACCAACCATAAAGTGCAAACACAAATAGGATGCTGATGTCTCATACTTTACACTTCAGAGTTACTGTATTTGATCACATGAGCAAGAAAGGTCACACTTATGATTTGAAGTTTCTCCATGCTTTCTTGTGGATGGGCCATGTGGAACTCATTTTGATGTCTCTTGTGAAGTTGAATAATAGAATAATAGCAATAAGAAAGAAAAATGTATATTCTATGCAAGTTCAGCATCCTCAAGCATTTAATTTTAAATCGTATTTTTCATGTTCTAAACAGGCAATTCCAAGGCAGCTGAAGCAGCTGCCAGTGCATATTACGATCCCAGCAATCCCCACACAGTCTACATGCCCATGGTAGGTGGACATGCATGTGATTTTTTTCATCAGGCAATAAGTGCAACCTTTTATAACTGAAGAATATTTTTATAGGAGCGACCACCTCCTTATGCACCAAACTTTCCAGAAAAGAAAAACAACTGAAGGATGGAGCGACCTAATCTAAAGTTCAGCATGGCATGATTTATGTGTCGCAATACACAATACAGCATAATACGTGTATATACTCTTAATTATATTCACTTTGATGGTTGAAATTAAGGAAAGGAAGTGGTGGTGTATTTTTATTAAAGATTTTATATGATTCCATCAGAGTTCAAAGTAGGAGCTAATGTGTAGGTTTTTATTATCAATATGTATTTTATCATTGCAAGTAGCATTTTGTACTGAAATTCTATTTGATAAGATACTGAAGATTGTGGTATTATGCAAGTACAGTTTTCCAGTATTCTCCATCTTTTCTTTTCAAGATTATATAAAAATATAAGGTGAAAGAGGGTTGTAGTTGACTATATGTGCAATATAATGAAAAAGGACAACCTGACCTAAAGCAAGTTCAAGCTTTTGCAGTGTTCAGGTATGTGACTCCAAGCTGAAACAGAACTCCTCTCTTTGTGTAAGTACACTAGTGTGGGGTTAGTCTCATTAAAGTCTCATTACAGTGGGGAGTGGCATCACTGAACTGTGTAAGTGGATTTTTACCTTTTAATCCAGAATTTATTCAAAGCGCTAAGTAAACTTGTTCTTAATCAGTACATTTTACTTAATAGTTTAGCTACTAACAAGATTATTTAGTTGCTTCATTTCACTTTTGTCAATTCAAATAAATTCAACTCCCAAATACATTGAATGAGTTTTATTCTATTCTTCTATCTCTGTTGGTTAAATGATGGAGTAACATGGTTTGTCTTTATAGGTTTAGGTGGTACAGCCTTTCTAAACTAGCTTTAGCTTTAAGATTCTCCTGGTTTTGGCAATGCTAGCAATCAATAAAAGAATCACCAGTTTATGTACAAATATTATCCACATGAAATACTATGTATTAGAAATTGCATGTACGGCCTGTTGTTTTTTATCATAACAGTGCAGTGGGTGAAAATGAGGGGTAGGTGAAAATAGAGTTATTAAAAATAATTTTCCTGAGCAGTTAGGAATACACAGGATTATTCAAAATTAAAGGTGCACATTGTAACTTTTCTGGTGGAGGGTTTGCCACCTCCTTGTCTCCATTGAGATGAAATGCCTGAAATGTTCCACAGTATGGAATTAAACGTATCACCCTTGCATTTGTACATTTACAGTTTTATAGCTAATCATAGATCGTAGAAATATGAATTCTTATCATGTGCATGCTTGCTTCTCCATAAATATGACCATTAACCTGTGCCTATTGTGATTATCAAGTTTATTTCTATACTGTGGAATAATCAAGGGAGCACAGTAATATATCCATGGAGATAAGCAGATGGCAGACCCTAGAAAAGTTACATAGTGTGCCTTTAATGAATAAATGGAAAAATAACTGAGTAAGATAATGATGGAGAACACTATTGTAACACCACAGTTAAAAATTAATAATACATAGGATGTTCCCTTTAATGAAATATTTCCCTGAAATACAAAAAATATACACCACAGAAACCACCAATATATTATTAAAACATATGATTAAAATAATCACAGAGAAACACACTGAGCTATTGCATAACATCACCATTAATCAGATAAACCAAAGTGTTGTCATCATGCATTTTACATAGACCACTGTACACACAAAGGCAACACAAATGATTTTGTCAAAATAGTATTTCACAGTTTAAAAGAACATTGCCCAAATCAATTTGTTCATAAAAACTACTTACATTTTATGGCTCAACTCCTATATATTTCCCGTGCTCTTCTCAAACTGGTTATACAGTGACTTCACAGCAATTATTACATCCCAGCTACCCCACTTTGTAAACTTAACATCATGTGCAAAAACTTTTATAAACATATAGAAACACAGATTACATACAAGTAACATACAGAAGAAGACAAAGTAGGCTACATGGATCATAGTTCTGCTTATGGGGAGTTCTGTGAAGTCATCTCGATTTTTGTTGTGGATATTATTTGAGTCCCTATGGCTCCTCTTGGAGAAACCAGACCTCATTGCGGCGTCCATAAGGCTTCAAGGGTGGGTCAAAGCTGCAGCAGAAGTATTGCTTACGTTGGAAGGGTGCTGTCTCACCCAAAGTACGTGTCAAACGCAAGGCCTCTGCCCGGTACTCAGTCTCTCCAGCAAAGCCCCCAAACTGTCTGTAAAAACATACAAATTCAGTGGATAAATCATGCCCAGTTTACTGAACAACCACAATCTCAAATGAAGTGCCTTTTGCAATAAGTTAATAGCATGGTAGGAATAACTTAGACTTGACTATTAAAAAGAAACAATTAGGAATAAAGATTTCAGTTGTTTTGTTTTAGCTGTCGTAGTTTCATGGATTATGCATTATCACCTTGTCAATAGTGTTTAAAAGTTTAATGGTGACTACTTCAAGCAAGATACTGTGTTATGTCACTGAGTCCGCATAATCCCAAACACATTCAGTAAACAAAGAGGTCAGTGACTTCACCCTCTAAAATAGCTGCTCAGCAGAATGTTGGAGAGGGAAAGTATCTTGCATCATCATGTCAAAATGTCTTTTCACGTACAGTTTTTGTTCTGGACCCAATGAAACACATCTGTCCATGTTTTTCATGTCCATGAGCGAGACAGGTGGTGCTTTGAGGTGCTTTAAATAAATAGAGGGGCACTGGAAATATATTTTACAGGTTTAATATACTAAATACTTTTTATTTCTATACCTTTATACCTTTTGTTCAGTTCATCATGTGCTCAAATAGGCCATTGGGTCCATCTTTCCGGCAATGTACATGTTTTTTTTTTTAATTACTATTTCACAGGGAAATGGCTTTTTACATTGTGGATAAGTCAGTGAAAGGCCGTTTTATAACAAAAACCTACAGAGCATAAACGGTCATTCCTGGACGCTCCTCGATGCGGATGGAGGTATCTGTGGGAGGAGGCGGGGCCTGCTGGTACACTGTGGGAATGCGAATGCCTGCCACCAAACGCCGGGATAGAACTCCATCATTCCGTGGGTACACTGTGATGATGATAGGAGTTGCTGTGCCCATGGCCTCAGCTAGAAAGGAAAAGAAATGATTTGAATTAATTACATTAAGGAAAATTGACACAGAAAAAATGTTTATTGTTTGATAGTCTATACTGACTACTTAAATCTTAAACATTGTTCCTTGTAATACAGATTTATTCTTATGATCTCTTGATATCCCATTTATTTATTAAATTTGATGTTTTGGTTCTCAATATGATGATCCAATCAGAGAGCTGATTTAGCCTTACATGAGGTTCTCATCTAGGTTGTCAGTTTCAATGCTGAAATCCGGTTTACACCTGAAATGGTTTAGTTACTCTGATCCGAATACTCACTAAATAATAACAGGTCATAATGTTATATTTTCTTTATCTCATCTTACAGTATGAGGTCATTTGTCTTACCTGGCTCATTGCTTCCACCAATGTACATAAGCAGCTTCCTCACCAGCTCTCCGCTAACCTGATCAAAGGTTCGGCCCTCAGAAGACACAACTGCATATTTAGAAGCATCATATCGTCTTGTCTCAAAGCTTACACCATCCTTGAACACAAATCAGAGTGAATACGAAGTGGATACATAGCAAACACATCGTTCAATGGTTTTATTTCCTGAAGACAAAAGAGGTAGAGAGTCATACATGATTCACCTCTGACACATGGCTGTTGACAGCCTGCTTTAGGGGAGGGACTTCAATGCTTGTGTAGGTGGGACACATGATTAAATGCAAAATTTACATTTTCACTAAACTGATTTGGTTAAATTTCTTAATTTTTCTCCATGGAGTTCAGTCAACCTACAGGGAATAATGGGTCAAGGTCTTACATAACAGAGATGCACAACTGGCCCCAGCTCCCATATGCACAATGTTAACGTGACGCAACACTTTGCATGAAACAGGGTTAATGCAGCATAGTCACTCAACTGTAATGTTTAATAATAACATGGGACCTGGGCATTTAGGGCAGATGTAATATTTTATCACTGTTTTCATGTCTCATTCTATAGATCAGTGACATATTTATGTTAATATTGATAGCTAATATGGTAATTTATAGTACTATATATATACTGCTTTGCTTTATTTCAACCATGTATTCAAAATCTTTATTTTTAATGTTTATTTTTAGTTTTAAATTTAAAAAAAAACAAACATAACTGTATGAAGACAAAGTTAAAAAAGGCCTACAACAATCTGTGAACAAGATTATTGAAGTAAATGCAAAAGCTTCATTCCATCTTGTCCTTGACCTTTACTTTGTCATGATACACCATTCTGTTACATCCTCTCCTGACTCTTCTACAATATAGTTGATCAGCTTGGCTCTATTAAAATCATGCTTCTCAACATGTAAGTCACTGCTCTTCTCCATAATGTGACAGGTAGGCCACTATTCATGGTAATTACATAGCCCCCTGTCAGTGGGACCACCATTAGCATTGTGAACACTGGCATGGAACGAAAGCTGAGCCTGAATCTGGTTAAGAAGTGCAATTAATGTGTCTGTCATGCGTCTAGTATGCAGTAGTGTGTGTGTTTGTGTTTGCCACCTTATACCATAATAGTAATAATTCTACACTCAAAGGTTATTATCTGCACATCAAGAACCCCTTGAAGTTTCTTTTTAGAAGGAGCAGAATTGAGCTGTTATAACTGCATTGTTCAGCTGTGATTGTGCCTGGAATATGTGTGTAGTGCCATCAGACACGTTTTGTGTATTCAGTGTCAGTTTTAATTAAGAGCGTTGGGTGACAGCCAGAGGGTGCTTCACAGATCAGGTGACTAGCTCTGATTTCAATACCTGGTGTTTAGATCAGTCAAGTCTACAGATTTTTATTTTATATTTTAATTTATGATGATTTGGTAAGGATGAGTGGGAACTCCAAACTAAAATGTGTAGAGGATGGGGGCTACATAATAGCCTACTTGCAAAAGGCTCAAGGCTTTGCTTTATTTGTCTTTAACTGTTTTTAAAACCTCCATCTCTATTTTTCCAGTTATTTTCTGTAATTTTTCTGATCCTGTTGCGTTATGGGTCGTTTCAATAAAATGATTGCATTTGAAGTGTAGAGTAAATGCCCTTATCTGTTTTGGGCCCAAGTGTTAATGAGAGTCACTTAAGTAATTTGACCAGCTGCGTGTCTGGTCAGTTTGGTTAGCCTCTTCGTCTCCCTGTTTGCCCTATTTCTCAAAGAGGCTTTAGGTTTTCAGTAGGCCAAAAGTCACCCAGCAAAACACTGTATAGGTCAGCAGGGAATTGAGAAATGGACGTAGAAAAAAGCCTGGTATTGTTTCACACATCACTTTGCTGGAATGTTTCCATAGGCCAGGCCCAGGGTACAGGGCAGAAAAGCAGAGAGCAAGAGGGGATTGGACAGAGGCGAGGAACGGGCCCTTTTCACGTCAGGGAGCTTGGACACAGGGGTCAGTGGTGTATCGGAATACACAGTCAATCCATATCTGAGCTCTCGGGGTTAACCACAAACTCGTCTCACACTCAGCCGCGTCCTCTTCCATGACTGGGTCAGTAAGCACAGTACACAGTCTGTTCTTGACATCTCAGTGGAAACGATGACTTACTTACTTACTTACTTACCTTGCTGACATTCACGGACAGGTGATTTAAGGTTGCGTCTCACACTCGTGCGTAATTCTTTGGCACATAAACTATTTGCATACACTTTTACGCTTTAGTATAACACGTGGGAGAATTCAGCAAGATGCAAATGGAAACATCAGAAAGCACATAACATATTTAGAGAAGCGTAAAATATTAATGCCAAAGTGAAACCGTACAACTGTACAGTATAATTACAGTGCGTAACGTTACCTTACGCGCGAACCAAACGCTAGGGAGAGTGAAACTTGTGGACATGCTTCTTTACCTTGGTCTCGCTGCTCAACAGTTTATATTCCGTCTCCTCTGTGACTCCGAAGAGCGTGTTCTTGATCATTCCGAACATTTTACTATAAAGAAGTCACCTCTCCTCTCACCGAACTGATAGTTGCGTTCTCCGTCTTTGCTTATACTTGATTAACCCGTTCCTTCGATCAGCTCAATGTCTTAACCTACTGCTCATTCAGAAAACAGTCCAGTTAAACAAGCTTCACAAAATGTCATTTGTCACCTATTCGGAGTCTGAAGTTTTAGGTCCTTGCTCCTTGCCTCTTGACTGCGCTACAGACTGTGCACAGCCTCCTCTCCAGATGCTGTCTCCGCCCACTCTCCTTCCCCCGGTCCTCCCGCCTCGCACTGAGCATCCCTCCTGAGCGTTTTCATTTTCAAGTGGCGCATCAATGTGACAGCATAAGACAGTTTCCTATGCTTTATTAACCACAAATGAGTCAACTGAGATTAATGTGGAATGTTTTTTTTCTCCATACACTTACACCGTTACTTCTTCAGTTACAGCCACATTCTGAAATTAATCTTGCTTCGTCTGTACCTGCCTCCCTCAATACACGGACACTAAAAAAATGTACAGCTAGGTTTTGTGTAATGCCTATTTTGACACATGCTGCAGCTTTGTCGGTAAAAATTGGAGTTTGTGAGCAAGCAGTGCAGTGGCTTTTTTCTCTTAGTGTTAGTCTATTAAAATTCACACTGAAGCCAATATTAAGTCACCAATGACTGGAGAAAGTACAAAAGAAGGTTAAAATAAAAGGATGGATTAGATAAGATGAAGAGATTCAAAAGGATTTAAGCAAAGTGAAATATAGAACAGCTGTGTCCTGCAACACTACATTAGCATACTGCAGATAGAATATGTGAATGCAACAAAAGGTGGTCATTTATGACAACTATCTAACTGGGTCCCATGTGAACTAATATAATAAACTACTAAGGAGATCCAGAGATGTGCAAATAAGACTACAGCCACAAATTTATAGAATACACAACACACATTTATAGCAATAAATGAAAATTCCCATTACAATGAAAAGTCACATTAATTATCATCATCTTATTCACACTAATCGATTTAACCATGTTATCATAGTTAAAGCAAAGTGCACATTCTTAATGTTTCTTAATGTCCACAACACAGAATTAGTATTCCACAATTTTATATTCTTTGAAGAGTTACACTGAATGAAGTAAATAGCCATTATGTAACGGAGCTTCCAAATCCATTGTGGTGAATAACAAGGTGTTCTTTCTATATTGTCATTTCTCCCAGCCTTTTCCCCCGGGCTGTGAGGGTAAACGGAGACCCACTAGGCTTGCTGCTTGTTCTGCACTACGGTCTCCCTTTCCATGGTAGTAGTTATGTAGGATCATGTGATTTCTTGTGGATGACAGCAAACACAGGTATGTGCAAGCAGCATGGTGCGCCTCCTGCTGTGCTCTGCAGTATCGTTCTCCTGTTACCTGTATCAATTAAACACAGACATAGTTTTTAAACAGACTGACAGAATCCACAACATACAGCATACAAGCCTACACAGAAGCATGTATAACAGGTGTTCCACTGAAATGTTTAGCTTTCCCACAGCTGAGACATAAACAGTTTATGTATATAACATTCATGTTCCTTTGGGTCTCTCAAGTGAACTGCAACAAACACTCAGTGACAAGCTCGGTCTTCTTTGCTTCAGTGACTGCCCATACATTTAAGCCCCTGATGAGCCACGCTTGCTCAAGCGTCACTAACACAGGCTTTGAGCATTCAAGCTCTAATACAGATGATTTTGCTTGTTACTACTGTGGAAGTCGAGCAAATCAAAAAATTGGGAAAATTGTGCTTGATATTAATATTACTAATAGTAAGGGAGAAAATAATGTAACCTATCACTTTTTAAAAGTGCACTGCGGCACTTTTCAGGTGGAGGAATCGCCAAATCCTTTTCTCGGTGGAGAGGTTAATTGAATAAAAGTAGGTTAAATGTTTTGAATGCTATACTGTGGAACATTCCAGGGAAAGGAAAGACACTTCCATGGTCATGGACACAAGCCCTCCGACCAGAAAAATTACCTTTCAAATGCAAAGTTTACTCATAATCTTGCCGCCGCCTCAGAAAACCCTGCTAGCATATGCAATCGTGTTATTTTAGCTGCTTATTTCCATGTGTGATGTAATTATTTAACGCACTGTGGACACACGTCTGGGAATTACAAGCTATTTCTACAATGAAGGGTAAATATGTAAGTCTGCTAATGTTAGCAACGGTAACCACACATCAAAAAAGAAAGTGAGAAAATAGTCTCACCTTATTTTTACGAAACTGGTCCATCGTATAGTTATAAGCAAGAGATTGTCTATATTTTGATCCATGGACAGCGCGGAGCTCTTTGAGTATTCCCCTGCAGACCCTCAAAGGCGATGAAAGCGTCGCCATGTCGAAAGACACATGAATGTTTCTAGGGGTCGCACAGCTCGTGGATCAACAGGCAAAATGTAGACCACAGTAATCAAACACAGCACAGTCGAGCGGACGCGAGCGCGGCCACGAGAGGGCGCCAAATGCATATGGCATTCAAGGACATAAAGCGCTCTCCAGTGACCCCACTGTTACAGGTGTTTGTCTGCACTGCACGAAACACACTCTGCTCAAGGTAAACGATGCTATCTTATGCACAACAGTAACATTATTATTGCATTTATACACGAATTTAAAACAGAGAATGTATTGTTAAATACTTAAATAAATAACAACAACAATATAAACTGACTTTAATTAGCTAGTCTGTATTAGCATCGTGGATCTATTAAATATCGATCACCGTAACTCGCTGGTCTTGTGGCAAGTTAAGTTTATTTGTATAGCACAATTCATATACAAAGTAATTCAAAGTGCTTTACAGAATAAGACATACATTAAAATAATTGTGCCTGTATTACATTTTATGACAACTTCAAATGTATAAATACTAGGAAAAGCATAAGTAGACTAAAGCAAGGGAAGCTTTTTGCTTTTTCAGAAGGGAGCGTCATATGCCGATATTTATTCTTCCTTTGTGAACCAAATCTAATGCCCACTGCCATGTTACGTTATAATGTATGGTCCTAATCAGATGTCTTTGCTTTGCTATTTTTTATATAAACTTATCCTCGCAAGTTGTGACACAGAGTAGTTATCCATCCATCCAATCCATCGCAGGTAATTACTTTTGTATGTAGGCCCTAATTGTGCGAGTGGTGTTAAAAAAAAAAAGAAAGAAAGAAATTAAATGAATAATTAGACAAATAATACATACAACATTGAGGGGTCAGAGGTCACTGCTCTGGATTCCTCTGCATGCTCCCACTAAATCCAGTGATAAGAGCTGGTATGTAAATTGATGATTGACTCTAGGGGGAGCCAGTTTCTTATCAGTTTCAAACACTGGTTTGGTTCCTAGACATTTGTTGGATGCACCTCTCCTCTCCCTCCTGGTCCCTCCCTCACTCTCTTTCAATGAATACTAATGCAGTGAGTGGGCCCACCTCCCTTCCTCCCATCTTTTTTCAGGGAAGGGAGGGAGAGGGGAGACAGAACGATTCCAGCTCAGTATCCTTCCTCATGAGGCAGCCAGCGTTTGACTATAGCAGCAGCTCCAATGCCTTTTTTTTCTCACTGAGCAATACTGGTAATCCTGTGCGTTACCGCTGCTACAATGTCTAACCTGTGTGAGTGGCACATTTCTTCAGAGCAGAACTGAGAGCCGAGAGGGCGCCTGTGCCTGCCTTTCTCATCTGGATGGGAAGTCTTTTTTGGGAGGAGAGACAGAAGAAAGCAGAAGGCAGTCAGGGAAGGGGACCAACTGGCAACAGCCAATCCCCCTACCCACAAAAAGACTGTAGACAACGGAGGCCACTGGAGTATTTGCTTTTATCTTTCGTTTTTTATTCTTTTTTTTCCTCATTGCGCTGCTGGGAGGTGCTTTACCTTTTCATTTGCTTGCTCTGTCGGTCCTCTGTCTTCTCATCTATTTCGCCATTTACCTGGTCAACAATTTCTTCTATTTATGAGCCTGACAAGGAGGGGAGAGACAGGCAGAGAGACAGAGACAGAGACAGACGAAAAGACAAAGAGGACGGGGATTTTTTTCACCCCCGTTGTCTCCTCTTTTCTTTCCCTGTTCATTCATTCATTCCTCCCCTCCGCTCCATTGCTGTCACTCCAGCCTTTTCTCACCGTGTGCAGCCCACGCTTCCCTCCTCCGCCTCCTTGCTGCTCCTCTTCCTGTGCACCCCAAACTTTGACCACTTTTTAATCCCACCTGTTTATTCATGTCCTCCCTTTAAAGCCTAAAATAGACGTATCAATTTGTGTTTTCTCTTTTTTCACTTTTGTACCCCCTTCTCTTTTTTCCTCCCATCCTATGCATCTTTTTGGGGCGATTCTTAATGCTAATCATAGGTAGGTCTACTTAGTGTTTAGTGTGTGTCTCGGCGTCTTGTTTTTGTGTTGTGTGGGGTCTGTTAAGCACCCACCCACTTGTGGCCTACACACTGGAGCTTGTGGAGAACCATGGCTTCCGTTTCATCCAGCGTTCAGCTTATTATTGCCTCATGCCATGTCATCGTCACGTCACTGCTCCGTTAGCGTTTGATCGGCCGCCATTTTTGTCAACAGTTTACCATCAAGCACTCCATCACACACCCGTTAAAAAAACTATTTTGGCCCCGTTTTACATGTTGTTTTGTTGTTGTCCAGTTCCATCAAGAGGTGTCCAATTCTGAGCACATACTTGCTTCTATGATACATTTACAAGTTTAAGTTTCAAGTTTTACCATGTAAAGGTCAAGCTGTGCCTAATTTCTTCTTTTCAAATCAAGTCAGTCCATCCTATGTTCCTGTGCCCTCTTTTTTCTCTCTCCCTCTCTCTCTCTCTTTCTCTCTGCCCCCAATCTTTCTCAACAGACCATCATTCGAGCCGACACATACCACCACTCACACACATGGACTAGAAACTAACCTGGAAATCAAAAATCCATGGATCTTAACTTGAACTATTTTCGACATTTTTCCATTGTCATCATGTGGCGTCAAGATGGAACCTCTTATGTCATATCGCTTTCTCCTCATCCAAACTGAGCCAGTATTCTATTTATCTGATAAACCATTTCACCCCACTATCATGCATCAGCTTTAACCATTATTTTACATGTCTGATTGTTTTGGGTTACATAAAAGTGTGTGTTATTTAGAATGGGTGAATAGATGTAAAAATGAAGTCTAGAATGAAGCTGGCTGCAGAGTTTAGCTCATAAGGTGATGTTGAGGGATAGAAAAAGACAACCGCAAAACTCATTTCCTTGTCCATTTCTTTTTTGTATATTTCTACATTTTTGCTAAAGGCAGTTTATGCCTCTCCTCCACATGAAGCAAATGAAAAGTGGGACTTTTGAGCAAGCTGCGTTAAAGACTGTCTGGATATAGCTGTCCTCAACTGGAATTACCCTTTAAACCTGGATTTGGCCCTATTTGTAAAAAAAAAAAAAAGTGATCAAAAACTGTTCTATAAATTATTTTTCAACATTTTCTAATGGACTTGATTTCACTATTTCCTTTTCAACTATTGAATCTTAATGGGATTTTACTGACACGGATTAAAGACTCAAGCACCATCTTTGTCTATTAATTGATATTATAGTGGAGATTTCTATGGTTGCCTCCAGTGATTTTAAGTCTTTAAAAAGCTAAATGTTAACGAAATGCTAACATTTAGCAGTTAATAGGTGAGTACATGCTGTAATTGTTGCATGTTTTGGGTTATGCTGGTGGATGCCAGATATTTATCTAAATCTATTTGAATCCATCACGTCCTTGCATGTGTGCATGCAGCATCATGTGTATGAGAGATCTATCAGTCATATTCACATATTGTATTTTGTTCAGATTTGAACTCTTTTGTCATAATGGACATGCCAGCGTCCAGATAAATGAGCATACTGTACATTTCATTTGTTTTTAGCCATAGACCATACACTAGAGCGAATCATCTGCTGGGCCCAAATCCCTGATCATACATAACAGTGTGTGTTTGCAGCAAGAAGCAGAACACTGGCAGATCAATAATGTAATCTACATGATGAAGCTCAGTACATTGCTCATTTCTCAAAGCAATCTTTTTTTCATTTAAGTTTTTCCTTTTTGCTGGAAAATCAACTTTCACAATATGACAGCAAACCTCGTTTTGGAGTGGTGTGTGTTGAATGAAATGTTTGATTGTGCCTCTTGAAGACATGTTCCATCCATCTTGAGAGCAGCAGTGATTGACCCCTTTTCTCTGATTAACTTGGATATCATTTGTCTGACAGCACTTGGGATTTATGTAGCATGTGTGCGAAGGTTAGTGTGTGGTACCTGCTTGGCCCACCTGGGATGTGCTCTTATAACCTGGCTCCATTAGCCCATAGTCTCACTGCTATTGGCACACACGTGACCTCTGTGGCCTCACTCCAGATGGGCACTTGAGGCTGCACTCCTCTGTCAGAGCTGTCACAGCTGCCTCAGAGCTCCATGATTGTCTCCTGATTAAAGCTCAGCACACAGCTCACTGCGTCCTTATGTGAGATGCTCACCTAACAGCACGCTATAGTATGCGAATGGATGTGTGCAAAAGTAATAGATGTATCTATAGTTTTCATTAGCTGATTGGGCCTGAGGTACGGATGGATGGCATTTGTACCGGAAAGTATTGTTCACTAAATTTCCACATAACTGCAACAACAAAGTACAATTGTAGGAGAATTAACTAATTATAGACAGAACAGTGCTTTTCAATCTTTGAAGCACAAATATCAGTCTTTCTAATTGAGTTAAAGCTTTATTACATTTCCAAGTCACAAATTTAGTTCTCTGAATGGTGGTTCCTGCCAAATGTCACACCCCATTAACATTTGTGCGGTTGTATAATTCTAAAAATGAAAGGCTATCTCAATCCTAAATCAATACCTTTTAAATAGCCTCCAATAAATCACATAGAGCTCCGGACCTCACGTGACATTTGATATGGACGCCATATTGGCAGGGAAGAAGTAGTGCCAAAGAATGGCTACGGTTCAAAGGCTCTGGTTTTGGTGTTTCTTTGTGATTAAATGAAATATAGATCATTGGTTTAAACTTTAGTTTGTGATTCTACAATCAACATTTCTGAGCAGTCAATTAAGCAAACAGTGTTTTGTGATTGTTTCTCTTCAAACTACTCTAATTAATAAACTAATTGGTAATTCACCAGTCTAATACAGTTTTTGATTTGTTATGAGACAATGGTTTAACTATTCCCCAAATAAACCTGCCAGGATTTCATGTTGACAGCACAGGAGTTCTTTTGGACAACAGGGCTTACAAAACTACTTTTAAGATGTTTTGATAAGATTGTTCTGAAGATCAGGACTTCACAGTGTGTTTGTGAATGCTCCTGGCCAATTAGTGCTCAGACGTAAGCTTATGTTGAAGTGCAACCATTTTATTGGCAACAAATCCACTTGAATCAATGGGAAAATGGGCCATGATCTGATATAAAAGGGCCTTTCAATAATTCATTAGCTCTGATTAGAGCAGTCTGAGTTCAGACAGTGTATGAGAAAGCTGGAGAAGTTGTCTCTTTAGAAGCAATGGAAGTCTGTGTTAGGGAACGAGCACTTGACTATGTGGTTAGCATGCACTGATCTGTGTTTGGTGCTTTGTCAATGTCCATGTTGTGGGCGAAGCCCACCAGTCAATTAAATATGAAAATTACAATCTGTTACCCCACAGAGAACACTTAATTATTTAGCATATTTTAATTAATCATTTACCTCAAGTATGAGCAACACTAATATGCCACAGTGCACTGCACTCTACATACTTGCAGTTCATAGAGAAGTTTAATAATCATTCTGTGTAATGTAGTTTGGGAGTGCAGTTAGACATAAGAATGTCGTGTTATTCCTATTGAATTCCATTTAAAACATGCTAAATAGATGTAATATATGAACTGTAATGGGCCTAGGTCAGAGGTCATGTGTGGTGCTAAAGGCCAGGGCAGTTTTATTTGAGCTCACCTGAACCTGACCTTTGAGTAACCCTCTGTCCATTGTGTTCCTCTGTACAGAGCAACCAACATCAGAAAGGCCACCAGCTTGTATCTGTAAGGAGTCAGCAGAGCAAGCAGCACTGTCACCTCCAAAGAGCTGCTTTACCCTCCTGACCCTCGAGGATTTTTACCTGAAGCTGTGAGTCTGAACACTTGATTAGCAACATCAATTACAGGTCAAAATTGAGATGAATGTTTAAGAGTATCCCTCAATCTTGATGTGAGTCTCGCTTTCACAACATCTGTATTTCCTGCAAATGCACTCCTCACTAACGAAGTTTGCTCATAGAATGGTGCAATTCAGTTAATCATAAAGAAGAAAAGGCATCTGTTTGATGAATTATGGCTGATCGGAGTAAACAAACTGTTGCAAAGGTGACGTCTGCAAATGATAAAGACTGACGTTATTCCCAGACCACTTAACTCCAGTGCTCCCAGCTGATTACTCTCATATATCTGTAAAGGCACTCATTTTTAAAACCAAATACTCTGCTCTGTTTGTCTACTGTTAGCCATCTGTTCACTAAGAGTCCTATCTAATGTTGTTACCATATTCCATCAGAGCACAGGAAAGATTCCCTACAGCCAAGTACAAGTATAGAAAGATATATAAATACTTTATTTATCCCAAAGCAAATTCATTTTAGGCAAGAACAATGATACATAATAATGATAGTAATAATAATCATCATCATAGTACAGCAGCAGTATTTCAATTTATAGACATGCATTGCATAGACTCGCATGTGGAGTGTGTCCGTGGGGCAGGATAGGGACAACAGCCTGTCCCCAAAGGTGCTCTCCTCTACAGAGAGTTCTGAGCGTTATCAGGGAAGTGTGTTACATGGGGTGCTATAAAAGATAAAAATAAATAAAATAAAATCTATTGTAATTAAATGTGTTTCTACTATGGAACAAAACTGTTTTAGTTCCGTTTTTAGACATTAAGAGAAGAAAAACTAGGTGATGATGTGACAAAAATAAATAAAATATAAGTTGATCATCTCTTTAACATTATCTAGCTGTTATACCACAAACACTGACTAGAATACAACACATTATAGGTACATTTTTTATTAGGTGATTAGGTGATGAATACACCAATGATGAATTTAAATGTTTTACTAATCTTTTTTTGTGTGTGGATTGCAGTGGCGCCTTCCTCAGTCTGAGGCTATGAGAGGGAGAGAGGAGTCTCAGGCTGCACCATAATGCTACTTCTGAGAAGCTGGGATGAGACACTGGCCGGCAAATCACAAGGTAGGCCTGTGTTCAGCTTTATGCAGCCCATTGTCCTTGTTAAGCAGTCCAACAACACACCTTATCTTCTCATACCATGTACCTTCTTTACTGCACAATGATGAATGGTCAGAAACTCTCCAGGCCTATTTGTTTTCTATCTCATGCCAGGTTTTGCTCAGGGGTCAGGGCAGTGGTTCAAGGTGGAGCTCGATTAAGAATAGTTTAATCCTGGCTCTTTAGCTCAGTTCACACTTTGATCAATGGCATGCACTGGTGCGCAGACGCTCAAGCTGACCCGGCTCGATTGACTATTGGCTTCATTTGCATGGCTTTACAGGTATCGATCAGGCAATTAAAGGATTTGTTGAAGGAGATGTTTGTGACCATTTGGGTTCAGATGTCCACTCATTATCTTTGTGGGAGAAAGAGTTGGATAAGGTAAAGAACACTCATCCTCATATTGGCCGCATTCAGCCCATCCTTCTCTCATGCGTTTATCGCGCCACTTTTCTGTGTTTTACAAAAATAGTACTTCTCCACAATCTTTCATCCCCAAGTACCATTTATCAGTAGCTACTTTTAAGAGCTTTGCCGCAAAGGAGCAGGAATGAGAAACTAATTTTCTCTTTTTTGTTTAGTTTTTTTGATCGGTGCAGGTGATTGTGAGGCAGCAATAGGCTTTGAGCAAACTCCGAGCAGCGCTATTACAGGGGCATATCGCAGCGCGGAAGTATACAGCCTGGTAATGAAGTGTCTGAGCCTCAAAGTCACACAGGGCCTCACTCACGGTGTTGCTGCTGACTCCGCACATTTACCGCTAAGGCCTGACGTCATGAAGCATTACCATATAGATGAATTAACAGTGGCGCTGAATCTCATTAGCTCTTCCTTGCTTTTAAAACCAAGCATTTTACTTACTATTCAGGTCCTGTCTTCAGTTAAAAAGCAATGTGTAATAGGTGTAATCATTAAAAAAGACATATTAGAATATTAATGTCTCGCGAGCAGTTTAAAGGCTTTATCTTCAACCTCTGTGTACCTTTCAAAATGGTTTTTTGACCTCTCATTTTATCATCTGGCCTGTGCTACCATTCAGTGTTATTAATTAAGCACAGCATGGCTTTTCTACTCCATTTTCTGTCAAATCCAATTAACAGGCTAGGGCTACAGGACTACCGCACAAAAAAACATTCGTCATTTTTTCACATATGAATTTGTTATGAAGAGATGACATACATTATCAACATTTTCTAAAACCTTTATACAGCATTTTCCTGTTTTGTGTTGAAGGAATAGTGGTGATGAGTTAATGTTACAAACATTTTCATGACTACCCTCTGGTATATTCTACTATTTCAAGCAAGCATTTCAAGATCTTGGATTAAGGCTATTTATAAGTTTTGCTAAACCTATCAGCTGTTTGTCTGCAGTGTGTCATTCAAAACTTGAAAACACTTCCATGGAGAAATAACTAACCCAAAGAGGGAAGTTAAAACTGCTCATACCTCATTACTGACTGTGTTAAGTGCTTGACTGCTGTCCCTATTTACAAATGATACTCTTACTAATACTGGTGTTTCAAACATCTGCACGGCCATGTTTGTCATGGTCAGTGCTTCATGTCCTGCTTTTCATTTTTCTCAATGTTTACTGGGAATTCTGAAGCCTATCCAAGTAGATTTAAATTAAATTAAGGCTTGGTACCATTAAAAGGTACCAGCACAGTACCAAAAAATATACCAAAGAATTGTTTCTCCATCACCACACATAAATAACTAAAAAAATAAATTTTTTCTTAAAATATTTACCATGCAAAATACCTGAAAAGGTACACTGTTCTTAACCAAATAAAGTTTGTATACAATGGGAAAATTGTTTGGTATTTGAAACATTTTGACTGCTAACATTGTAGTAGTAGTAGTAGTAGTAGTAGTAGTAGTAGTTGTTGTTGTTGTTCAGAGGTAAACTGCAGAGAAAGCATGTTTTTTATGGTGCTATGGATTCTTCGTAGATAAATAAGTGATTACACAGACATCTGTAAATAAATAAATGCTGCATAGATATGTAGATTGCAATACTGTGGAACATTCCAGACAAAGGAAAGCATCACTATAGGGACAAGCAGGTGGTGAACCTTATATTGTCATTTTACTGAATCTTGGCATCACATGTTTTAGTCTGGCCTGAAAACATGAGTAGGACCTGTGCAGTAGCATTGATTGCACTGCAAACAGCTGATCAATACGGCTTCACTCTTCCCCATCTCCAGCCACAGAGGAGGAACATAAGTCACCTGGCACTACTGCACTACTTTGCATTTACAGCATTTGCTTTGTGGCATCTGTTGTTTCCTGACTTGTTGTCACCTGCTCATGGCTCCAAGAAGCACAGAGCACCAGGATGATCACTTTATTAGTTGATTGACAATAGGTATCAGAACAGCTGCTTTTTAATTGATGGACTGGTGTCTATTCTGAAATGGAGCTGAAATGTCTGATTCTGCACTGTAAATGCAAGAGGTACACAATAAGATTGCTTTTCCGGCAGAGGAAATGTAAATGTAAAAGATTATAAGAAAGTTTATTTTTCAATTGTTGCACGTGTGAACGAGACTTCAAGTGTCACAGTATGTATAATCCTCATTTATTTCCCTAGCACTTGTATTTTTATGTGTGCGACTTTATGAGGCGGTGTAGTGTAGTGTGTAAAACCCTCACATAAATGTTCACATCTGTGCAGCTTGAGCAGGTAAAATGACTGCGGGCCTTTGTGAGAAAGCTTTAGCTGACTGTTATCCTGGGCTACACCTAAAGGTTGTGTTGTGAACACGGAGTGATTTGTTTCACTGCACACACCACAGGTCAGCACATATGAATCTACGCCCTCCTAGTCGACCGGAAACTCTTGTGCCTTGTGGACAAACCCATCCCATGTCAGAGAATTGGAGACATCAGGAGACTGAATGAAAGGCAAAACACACTGTATTATTTAAAATAAGGATTGTAAGAGATGATGTGGGAGATAAAGTACTGAAAGATTGATAACATTCCAATAGTTATTTTGGAGATTCAGCGAAATCTTTCAAACAAGAGTTGCAGATAATTTAATTCCATCCATTTACTTTTTGCGTGATACTTGAACTTCAACTCTGCCATTTGCAGGTAATTTAGCACTTTTCAGATGGATTGCCATTATACAATTACAATTATTCAGATAATTCAAAAATATATCTTGATATTCCTTTTTTGTCAATATTCCTCTTTACCTTAAGCATGCTTTGTTTTTGTAATAGCTTTCTTGGGCTTTTCTGTAATAATTGCTCCACAGGATTTGGTCTTTGTAGGAAGTTTTATCCTTTTGGGGAAAGGAAACTTGGTGTATTGGAATCTGTACCAACCTGAACTATATTGTACTTTACTGTATGGCCTCCAAGTCTGTATTGTATTTGTGAAAAAAGATTTCTCAGCCTAATATAGGCTCTTCTAGGGTCAGGTCAGCCTTTGAATTGGTTCAGTAACATCCTCCAGACAGAAAAATATGCCTGTGACGATTTTTGTGAGTGTCTGGAAAGGTGAAATGGTTAAATCTGGGCACTAATCCTCAACTGTTTCAAGGTGTGCGCTTTCATAATCTCTCTATTCAGTCTCAAATGTTACCTCTTTGCGTTACTCATCCTTCCTTTGACATGAAGCTTCTCACTCACTTTTCTCAGACAATGTTAAAAGTTCCTGATTATCTTGTATTAAGGAAAAATGACCAGAGTTTCCAAAGGAAAGCTAATGCCTCCCTCAGGGACTTCAACCATCAACTGTCTCATTGTTTGATCTGTGGAGTCCTGGTTGTGCAGAGAGGGAGAGGGACTCTTGATATGGTAAGGTTTTGTAAATACAAACATTTCATACATGTATTTAAGTATCTTGTGTGGAGCCCTCAAATGCTTTTGAACAGAATTTTGAAGCTTTCTCTATGAATTCACTTTGCTTTATCATTTTAATTTGGTGAAACAGTCAAAGTTCCCAATTAAGATAAGATTATTTTTTGTTGTCTTCAAAGATTTTACAGTATAGCCTGTATGTTCCTTGGGATCCTTTTTTGTTTGATTTTAGACATCCACTGAACCTTGGTTGTGATGGAGGCACTTGATATAGGGGTCAAATGTGTTTCTGTTTGGTCACTTATACATTTAACTGTATTATAGGAGTCATTGTAGGAGAAGCAACGGGCCTCGCTGTGTTCTATTGTTCCACAGTGCATGTGTACAGGTGTATGCCTGTAAAGTGCATATTAATAGAACTTGGGATTGTGTCATCACACCTCAGTGAATTTTCATTTAAACCTGTGAAGATGTTTAACTTTTTAGTTTACCTTTTAACAGTGTTTTGGTTAATGCATTTCAGTGCACATTTTGTACTGTATTCAGAATAATGGTGTATTTTCTTTATAACTATTTTAAACAAATCTTTTTTGTATAGTCTCCCTTTTTGACCAATTCAAAAGTGAGAACCTCAAAGTGGCTCTTGAAATTGTTCCTGCAGTATTCAGCAAGGTGCCTAAGTTGTTAGCACTCTTGCCTCAACTCAAGAAGGTACTTTATGTCCCAGGCTGCCTGGAGTTTGCAAATTTCTCCCCTGTCTGGGTGGGTTTCTAGATCAAAAACATGTACCATAGATGGCCCCTGGGTGCTGCAATGTGGTATCCATTGCTCCTGACAGGTTGCCCCAGTGGCAATGAAGGATGGTTCAAATGCAGGGGACAAATCTTCCTACAAAGACAATAAAGCATACCTTAAAATAACTGTCACATAATACACACAAAGTATATTTTTATGTAGAGCGAAAAGACAGCATTTATTTTTTGTTTCATGTGACAGATGATGTGACATATAGAACCAACCATGCGCTTACTGTTCAGGTTGAGAGGATATGGTGCTGCTGGTACATGATTAAACACTTGAGAGCTTTTGTGATTTAAACATGAATGTATCTTTTCATGTGTGGATAAATTATTTAAATGAGTAATTTCTGCAAATTGTTGTTACATGATGGGGGCATCATGGGTATGTTGCTCTGAATTAGTGTTATATGCTGCTTATGAACTAAATGTACAAAAAGCCTGTACAACTGCTCAGAATGGAGGATAGAGGAGGCTGCTGCTCCAGTGCTGAGCAGAGCTGTTGGGTGACTGCAGTAAAGCACTCAAAAAGACAATCATATGAGAAGTGGAAACAGAATGGACTTGCACTTTGTGCGCTTATCTGGCTACTGTATTTGCTTCTCACTCCTTTTCCTTCTACTCTTCGTTTGTCTCATTTTTTTCACTCCCTTTCATCCATGTCTTAATTAAAACCTTCTGTTATTATGTGGTTGATCTAAGGGAAAGATCTCACATGGATGTAA
>KN512866.1:0-17610 GCA_000787155.1 Scartelaos histophorus | reverse complement strand
TCAGCACCAGTCCTCATTTCAGGACCAGAGTTTAGTTTGTGCTGAGTTGGAACCTCTTTTCCAGGGTTTATTTGTGTGGAAAAACAAAGAACTGGTTCCAGAGTTGGCACTGACTCTGAACCAGCACTAGAATCACTTTAGTGGAAAAGGGGTAACAGTGCATCTTTATGTGTATTGCATAAACAATTTCCTTCCACTAAATAAGAAACAAAATTGTAAAAAAGAAAAAAAAAGTGCTAAAATATACCAAAAAACACTAGAATCATAATTATGGGCTACTGTATCACCAAATTCAGTATCACTTTATATTGATATTTTGGTAATTTTTGCACACCAGTACTAGGGACACATCAGCAGTTTTAACAAAATCATGATAATAATGATGGTAATAAAGAAGGTTCAACATTTGTGGATTGTAAATTTGGAGATTTCTTCCAAAGGCCATGAATCTCCCATTGGGGATTTCAGCTTCTTGTTATATGTGACATTTTGAGAAGACTTTTCCATCATTCTGAAACTCGTGGATAGGCCCCTGCCCTCCTTCTGAAATCACAAAATACCCGGTTCTAGAGCGCGAATGCAACTTATTGTGAGTTTCGTTTTTTCCCCCGGCACTCTAGCGTCCAGCTGTATCGCTCTTCTAACAAAAATGACCCAAACCGCAGCCCTGACCAGTGAATTCACATAAACGTCCCCATTATTCATCACCATTCAGTCCTCTCTCCTCACAGAGAAACACAACAATTAACACCGAAAAAAGGAAGAGAAGGGCAGAGAAAGACGAGGAGGGAAATGGGAGGGCAAAAAAGAGAGCAAAGAGAACAAAGAGAGAGGAGAGGAAGTGGCTGAGATGGATAAAGATATTTTGTCCCTCTTTTTCTTCACAGAGTCTGGACAATTAACACAGGTTGGTCCCGTGTCCCCTCGGCTCCTGTGCTCATAATAAAACAGCATGAAAAAGAGGTGAGAGAGGAGGATTCAAAGGTTTGGAGGGTGAGTAGTAGCAGTTTATTTGGTCATTTAGCAGCTCTACAAATAAAACAAAACAAAACATAGACTACAACCCCATGGATGAGGACCAAAAGGGTTTAGGCTGAAGTAAAAGTATTTATAACACCAAACACTACTAATCAATGATGGAATTCCAAGAAAGAAAAGCGCATGCAAGTGCAACAGCAAGTTTACATTTACAATTTCTCGTACGACTTACTATGACTACTTACTATGAAACTGTGAATTAAAACAAACACAATTTAATGCATAATTCATTCATTCCAGAGCTCTATATCTTTCAAAACATAGCACTTTTTACTCTTCTACAGTGTTAGACTTTTGTTGTTCCATAAACTAAGCCCTCTAATGTCGGGAGAACACATTTTCGATCATTTCACTCAGCTCCAGGTCAAACTGTACGACTATCGCAGGGTTTAAAAGTTCACAGCTCACGATTCATGTTCTCACACTATACTAATTACTTCAGCAGTGAAACCCTCATGAGAGGCAACTGGATTTCAAACAGGTTTTATTTTTTTGCAACCTATGATTGCCAATCAGGAGCTGGTCTTGAGGTATTCATCTGTTGTCGCTACTCCATGTTTACTACACAAAGCACGACACATGATTCATGTGGAATGCAAAAACAGTCACACAAGTGAAAAATCTGCTAAAACGGCCAAAATCAGACAGTGTACACCCGGCTTAACAGAAATACAATCACTTTTTTTCTTAGTTCTTATCTTCCTGTTTTAAAGATGCCAGTATTTGTTTTTTTCATTTATGGTCATACAAACTAATAATAATGCTAACAAAGGCACAAAAGTTTATTGTTTATGATCGTATCAAAATGAGAATGAAGAATGTAAGGTCTTTCGGGTTTTTTATGAGAGGATGGAGAGATATGAGAGGGCAGAGACAGAGAGAAATACAGAGAGGAAGGGAGAGAAAAAAATAGAGAAAGAGGGAAATGGAGAGCTTTATAGACCACACATGGACTATGGAACCTACCTGGACTGAGGGATTACACAGATATAAGACCACATGATAATATAAAAGAAAGTACTTCTATAGAAAATCACATTCTGTTGTTTAAAGAAACAGGTTTTTATTGTTGTGGTATCGGTATTCATGATAATATAAAAGAAAGTACTACTATAGAAAATCACATTCTGAAACCGGTTTTTATTGTTGTGGTATCGGTATCGGCTCTATTCCTAAGTATCGAAAGTGAGTTTGAGATGTTTACACGTGAGAGAGTTTTACCTGCACATTTGAAGCTCTGCGCAGTGAGGCCCTTCTCCACAGACAGACACGTGAGGAGACTCAGAAAACTCGTGGTGACCGACTGTCTCTTCGCCCGCTGAGCCTCCCTCTGCTTCCTGTCTCTGCTGGGCCTGGACCTCAGCAGCACCCCCTGTAGGCCCGGAGCCGCCTCCACCACCTCCGCCTCCTCCTCTTCCTCAGTCCCTCCTCCTGCCATTCTCGGGGCGGGGCGCTGCTCCTCTACTACCCCCTGGAGGGCTCTGGCCCACTCCTCCGCCTTGGTCTGATCGTCCGCTCGGAGTCGCACCACCTCCTTAGAGAAAACCGCCTGGAAACAGTCTGCACGCTGTGTCCACAGGTCTGGACCTTTGGATGGAAATAAAATACATATACAACATAAATACACAGTGTATATTCTTCAGTGAATTGATATTGCTTTGTTTTGCTGTGTTTTAGTAACTCTAGTATCACAGTTCAGTTCATATAAAGTTTCTTTTTCCAGACTTTTGAAAAATGGTTACTTCACCCACCTCAGCTCTGTATGAACGTTTGTGAGTGATAATTCAAGGTTAGAGGGACCACTTGTGCAAACAGACCACAGAGCTTCTGTCAGAAGGACCAGGGCAGTTGTGGCTTTAGTGTTATAAGTGCAATACAAAACATTTTTAGGAATAACATTAAGTTCAGGCAACTAAAGGCATCTTCTATGCCTCGCTCAGACTGCACATGGAGCAACTGCTGCTGAAAGCTGCACTCCTGAGAGAGACAACATGTTTACGAGACTAACTTTACTAACTTTTTTAAAATCAGGGGTGTCAAAACTATGGCCCAGGGTGCAAAAGTGACCTACAGACCAATATTTATTAGCCCTCAGGGTTTCTGCTGAATTCGTCCTCTTCACTGATAGTACTGTACATAAATGTTTCATGCCTTATTAAAGATGTGGTGGCTCAGTCAAACCTTGTCAAATTCAACATTTTAAGTGATGTAGTTAATCGTCCTGTATTCTGCAGCGCCAAATGTTTCAATATGGAGGCCCCAGTGAAGAAAGTTTAGTTCAAAACAGAGTAACGTAGTAATGAAATAAATCCAGTGTTTCACAGCAGCTCCACAGCCTCCTCCACAGTTGCTCCTCATGCAGTCTAAGCGGGGGGTAAGAGCCCATACTTCACTGTGGTTGGTTAATTCCACCTGTCATTCACTCAAAGCAGAGAGGCTGTGTCTGTGTTTGAGCATAGAGCTGCATTAAACAGAGGAGCACTGAAGCTCCTATAGATCTCTGTGCTTTCAGATTGGCAGACTAATAATAATTCCGCTCTATGTTAACCCGTACGATTGTAAGTGTCTCACCGTGCTGAACAGATGTGCATGAGGCCAGCGTGTACTGATGCACAGGTTTGGTCACGGGGCCCCTCCCCTCTGTAGGAAACACCTGGAGCACGGTCCGTGTCAGCACAAACGTATAGGCCCTCCAGTTACTCTGGCCCACCAGCTGATACAGCAGCCCGGCCTTCAGCACATCTGGACACCTCTGCGTGAACAGCGGCAGAGTCGTCGGCCTGTTCAGCGCCACCGAGGACGACTGGGAGGAGAGGGAAGCGTCTGGGGACAGGGAGTCGCTGTCTAGATCAGGTCTCGTATCCAAACCACACGGAGAGGGCGAAGATGATGGTGAAACCGGCGGGAATTTGACCATTTTTTGTTTTTCCGGTTGCCGCGGTTTCGCAGCTTGCACTGTCTCCCAAATGGCTCTCCTCCATTCTAGCGCCTCCCACTGGCAAGAGGCGCGTAAATGCAGAACGGTGCTGTTGAAGAAGACAGCCTGGAGGGTGCGCGGGTCGGCCGGCTGCCCCAGGGCTGGCGTGGCGGCGCTTTGGCAGTGGGACAGGGAGTAGGCGGTGCCCAGTTGGCGGTTGGCGCTGCTGTCTAAAGTGTACAGCCGCAGTTCACAGGGAGTCAGCTCCACGTGGCAGGAGGTCCAGCGCCCCCTAGTGCCCTCTCTGTGCTCCAGCGCCCCCTGCTTGACCACACTGCCACTGCTCAGGCTCTTCTCTGCTGCGGAAAGACCAGAGAAAAACAAAGCAGTTTTAAGGTGTGCATGTTTTCTTCATTATAAAGTCAGTTAATACATTATCATTTCATTATTGTTTCATACTTCAGTGTTCCTCAGTCTTGCTGTTTACTGTACAGATCGACCTATAGACCAGAGTTTTTTTGTTTGTTTGTTTTTTTCATAGCAGATGTAAACACCAATATTTCAGAAACCAAAATCGCCAGTGGTTGATAAACTCTACAGAAATATAACATGAAATGAACACAAGCTCCCTGACTGTCTATTCATAGGCTTCAGCTTACTGTTCAATACAACATTTTGAGGAGGACACAGTTCTACATGTATGTTTATGGTAGAATGTTTAGCAAGTATTGATGTACACATTAGCAAACACTTAAAAAAAACTCAGGAAAAAATACAAAATGGATTTAAACAGAACATTTTGAGCTGCTTGGAACCGTAAAACTGTTGGCTAACCCTAACTTGTTGCGCTCTTGGCTCGCCCCGGGTACTCCAGGAGCGACTGTTGACTAAACCAGGACTGAACCAGGACTGAACCAGGACTGAACCAGGTCTAAACAACCAGCAAATGATTTTGCATTTTATTCCCATACTGTACCGAAAATGAACTGAACCGTCAGCTCAAACCGAGGTTGATGTCCCGTTACACCCCTAATAGAACATGATCACAAAATAACTGCACTTTTAAATCTGAATTCTTTCTGTTCTGACCATAATGATTCACACAAGATCTTGTTAAGACATTTAAAAATGAGTAGTATTTCTACAACTCAGTATAAATACTCATATATAAATATACCGTGACTTTTTAAGTACAGTTTAGTTGACTTGGGACTTGACTCGGACTTGAGGTAAAAGACTTGAGACAAACTTGAGACTTGCAAAATAATGATTTGGTCCCACCTCTGCTAAAAAGTGCAAATAATTGACATATAGTTTGGCAGTTAAATCGTATATATATCTGTTTTTTGTTTTGGTTTTGTTTACCATTATCCAGAAAACAACTGAAGCAAAACCAATACAATCAAGCAGTAAATCCACCAAGTCAATTATTATAACCAAACTATTAGAAACTACACGTATAACCAGGATTAACTTCACCTGCACAAATTATGAAAGACAACCAGACCTGTTTAGAACGTCTCCCTGACTCAAAACGCAGCTCTCTCCATTTATACCACAGTTAACTCTGTCACGCCTGTCACCGGAACACCGAAACCCCCCAATCACACGCGCCGTCCCACCTCCCCTTGTTTTAGCAAATTCATCTAATTGCAAACCTCCAACAAAACACATCCAATCGAGTGAAAACTACATTCACAGCTTATTCTATTAGCCCGACAGAGGCCCTCATCAATCTTACCCAAGCAGCGTTGTCACTCCGCGCGTCCGATTTCGTGTGTTAACAAAGCTCTAAATGAATATGCAGATTGGTTTAAATAAGAGTTGAATTTTGCGTTACACTTGGGAGAGTCGAAATGATGTTATAGTGAATTATAGTTGGCAAGCTGCTGTGTTTAATTAGCTCCTGTTAGGATTTGACGCGAGGAGTTAAATGAAAATATAACTTCCTCAGAGCTGCGCAGAATGCAAAATGCTAGACTAGGAACGAGCAAAAGTAAAAGTACAAAAGACGCGAGGTTGTGAGACGAATCGCAATCGAGTGGAAACGCGATTACCGTAACTTCACCACAAAACAACAAAATCTTCTGTCTTACTCTGCATGAAAAGTGATAAATCTGAAGTTTAATCTGTACAAACATGTCCTGAAATGTGATTCTTGTATTAGTTTGTCTGTTTGTACTTCAGTCTTTTTGTCAATTCTTCTGGACCTGTTTAAAATCGTTGTCAAAAGTATTTAAAAAAATCAGATATTAATCGATACTAACGCTACATCTATACTTCCCTTTCCTGAATAACTGAAAATTATCTTAAAAGGTGCATTATGTAACTTTTTGGCTTTTTATCTTGTTTCTATGGAGATGTCATCGCTCTGTCTGGAAAGTTCCACATTTGCCCCGTTTACAAGAGAGCTTTAAAACCGATTAAAAATAACTTAATTTGGAATAAAAATTAATTCTGCTTTAAAAAGACCATGATTATTCAGAATTAAATTTATTCGGAATTAAACTTTATTCCGATTAAAGTGGGTGATTTATTCCGATTTTAAAGCTGATTAAATATTTTCCATGATCATGTAATAGTTTATTCTGTTTTAAAAATAATTCTGGTACTTCGTGCTTGTTGGGTCATTCTTCTTCGAGCAAACTTTGGTCTCGAACCCAAATAATTTTTCTAATAATTGCACAAAAATGAGTGGAAACAGTTGAAGCATAAGAACAACAAAGCTAAAGAACATAACGGCAAAAGCGGTAAGAAAAAGCCAAACACCGATAGCAGCTGACTGTGTTTTTTCTTCTGTCGACGTAAATACGTTTGTGTCTCTGTCCAATCAGAACCTTCCTGAGCCCCAGACGTTGAACAAAATTACATAAAGCCGATTTAATGCGTTTTCTATGTAAACCTTAATTCGGAATGATTATTTCCATGTAAACTCGAAGGAGAATAATTTAAATCAGATCTATTTAACTTGGAATAATTTAATTCAGAATTAAAAACATCATGTAAACGTGGCTCTACTTTACATTTATTCAATTACAAGTGGATTTATATCTCAAAAATACCCGTAAAAACGACATTGTGACTGTGAGCGGGGTCGCCTCTCCACAGATCTGACCTGTAACATGGTCTGGTTTGGTCTCCACGAAGATAGAAAGGTTTAATGCCGTACTGTGAAACATTCCAGACGAAGCATTAACATCTCCATAAAGAAAAAGAGAAGGAGAAAAATACAAGACAGGAGAAAAGCATTTGACAGAGCCTCCAGCAGAAAGGTTACACACTGCACCTTTAAACGTCTTGTATTGGACAAAATCAACTCTTCTGAGCTTTTAGTCATGTTACAAAGTTGTTTCCTAATCAAAAACAGACGAGGAGTTGTGTTTTGTTTCTCACACGTCTTTCTTATTAGTCTCTCACTAATTTACCGCTGAAATTGACATCCTAGTCCTACTATTATGCGTTTTTTAACAACACCACTGAACAGAATCCTATTATTAACACCGAAATCTCAAATCTAAACCCTAGTTGCAGTCACTGATTACGTAACGTCGTATAGAAAACATTGGGGAGTTTCCTGAAAAGCGAATGGACGGGGAGGAGGAGATACGGGACGGAGACACGGAGTTTGTCTGTTTTCGTAGCTGGCTGCGGTCGGTCCTATCTTTAAATATACAGAGCGGTTTGAGTAGTGATAAAAAGGTGCAAGGTGGCCGCAAGATAAGAAGATATTTGAGACGTGTTTGGAGAAGAACCGGGCCTCTCTAAAGTAAAGATAGAGTGATGTTTGTTAAAGAGACACAGAGAGGAGAATGTGATTTTTAAGCAGACACATGATGGTTTTCCAAGGTTTGAACCATGTTATAATTGTTTCCTTCAACTATTTACACCCTACAAGTCGTATTTGGAGTCATTCGTCCAAGTTAGTGCAGAATTTTGAGGTGCATTGCCATGAGTCTGACGATACAATACATATTAGGATATGTACGTCACGATTCGATATATCCTGATACTAAAACATACAACGATATATTGCATTTTAGCCATAATTATTAATGCTATTAATACAGTCAAGAGCACCTTCACGAGACACAATCGTATGAAACATAATTTATAAAAACTTTTAAATCATCAGAATAGTGAATCATGAAAATCACGATGCATCACTGAATCGATTTTTTCTTACGGCCCTGGTGCATTGTGGAACTTTTCTCGTGGTCCATCAAATGCTTTTCTCCACAGAGATGTTATTACTTTGTCTGGAATGTTCCACAGTACAGTATTAAACCTTTCTATCTCCATGGAGACCAAACCAGACCAAGTTACGGGCAGCAGAGAGCTTTTGTTCTGGATCAGTTCTAGTTCAGTCCCTGTTTAGACCTGGTTTAGTCCTGGTTTAGTCCTGGTTTAGTCCTGGTTTAGTCCTGGTTTAGTCCTGGTTTAGTCCTGGTTTAGACCTGGTTTAGACCTGGTTTAGACCTGGTTTAGACCTGGTTTAGACCTGGTTTAGACCTGGTTTAGACCTGGTTAAGACCTGGTTTAGACCCGGATTAGACCTGGTTTAGACCTGGCTTTGACCTGGTTCAGTCCTGGTTAAGTCCTGGTTCAGTCCTTGTTTAGATCTGGTTTAGACCAGGTTTAGACCTGATTTAGTACTGGTTTAGATCTGGCTTTGACCTGGTTCAGTCCTGGTTCAGTCCTGGTTTTTAGCCCTGGTTTTTAGTCCTGGTTTAGTCTTGGTCCAGTCCTGGCGATCAGCTCAACTGTCCGCTAATGACATGGCATACACATCATGAAAACTAAAAAAAAAAACCTAATCATTATCATTTTCTTATTTCAGTTTTGGAGACAAATAATATTTTTTTTGTTTGTTTTTGTTTTATTTAAAAAAAAAAAAAACAATGACTGAATGATACACGGATTCACCTGTAAATCGCTTATTTTCAGCCATTTTGCCGATCAACTTTTCACCACCACCACCACCACATGCCAACAGCTCTGGACGTAATTCATTCTCCAGTTTTATTCGGATTCTGCATTCTGGAGTCGTTTTAGATGAAAATAGTGACGTCAAGTGTGCAAACTATGACATCAAAATCCACGGGTATCATGGATATAGCACAAAGAGTGGTGTGAAGTAGTAAAAGGACAAATACTGGAGCAAAAAATACTCACATGAAAAAGTCGACCTGTTTAAAATGTACTTAAAGAGTAAAAAGCTAAAGTTTTTCACTGTCATTTTGAGGTCTTATAAAACTTCAAGTGTCGTGACTTTGATACAAATTTGTGCCGAAATTTTCCTCTTAAAAATAAATCCTCAGCCTTTTCAGCAGGTCTCACATTGTAATAAAAACTACTTTTACTTTTCAGTCAAAAATCTAGTGAAGTAAGAAAAAAGTATCCACAAAAAACAGATACCTACAATTTATACTTAAGAAAAAGCAAAGTACTTTACTGCTTTAAGCTTGTTGCGTTCCACCACTGGACACAAGCATAATATGTCTTCTTTAAGTTTTCATCTATCATTTTTATGTATTTTCCCACTGTAAATGACACAGACACAGGATATGAGGAGGAAAGGAGGAACTTAACATTCCTAAAATTAAAATTGCTTGATGACAGATGGAACTATACTGTTTTTACTGTAATTATAAGTTCTTTTCCTTCTTACTAGTGGGAGACTTTTTGATATTTTTCTGTTCTATGGTTAGATTTAGGATTTAACAGGTTGAATAAATAACTTCTATGATTCATTAAAAAAACTAGTGTTTCATTCTGCTTTTTATTTATTGCAGTTTGTGTTTTGGGTGACATTTGGCTCAGTCGGTAAAGCGTTTGTCCACTGAGGTTGGAGGTTTGAATCCTACTCTCAACATAAACGTCACCGGTTGAGCGCTCGGATGCACTGACCCACAGGTTGGCTGGTGCGATTCCAGCTCCCAACGGGCAAAACACTTAATCCACCCCGCCCCCAGTGTCTGCGAGCACTGGTGTATGAATGTGTGTGTGAATGGGTGAGTGGTTCGTGGCTGTAAAGAGCTTTGAGTGCCTTGACCGTGGAAAAGTGGATAAAAATGTGACCGGTTTACGGGTTTATTGTGTCAGTGGCGTAAATTAGTTTTAATATTAGCTAGGGCTGCACGATATTGAAAATGAATGCGATATGCGATACGGGTGTCAAGCATTGCGATAACGATATTATTGCGATATTTTCTTTTAACCTAAAAAAAAATGCTTCGTACATTCACATGTTTGCCTCTATGACGTTTTTCATAAGGAGTGCCGCACGCGAAACTTTCATTTAAGCTCGTCTGTGCTTTTCGTTTTTGCGACTGTACCTGCGTAACATTGGTTGCTGGAGTTTTTGACTGAATAAAATCACTGTATAGCTCCCTGTGGTTGCGTTCGAGGTGGCTGTGTAAGTTCGTCGTGTTTCCTCTCGACGTTGCGATAACTTTCCGGCACGACTTGCACAGCACTTGCGTCTGTGACACGTCGTCCCGTCTGAAGCCAAAGTCCCAAATTCCGGAGCTGCTGTGCTTTTTAGGCACAAGTTGTTGGCTGTTGTCGTCTTCACTGACTTCTTCATTACCCGCCATGGTGACTGTAGTGTTTTCCCGTCATGCACTGCGAGTCCACGCGCTCGCTCTAGCTAGCAAAACATTACGTTTAAGGGCGCGTCGGAATTGTGAACTCCAGAACGCAATAAACTCACGATTTACACATAAAACAATTCAAAAATATCGCGCATCTTTGCGATGTGGATATCGCACGTGCCATTATCGCGATGACGATATTTTTTCGATATATCGTGCAGCCCTAATATTAGCATAGTTTAATATAATTCGTAATCTATATTGTCTTAAAAAATATGTCACTTTTCAGAATTTGTTACTGTGACAGGGCTAGTGTGGACCAGGTTGGTTCCATAATGGTGCATGGGCGTATACTAGTCTATGCGCTCTTATACGTTCTTATGCTCCAGATCATTCTAAGGCGATTCAGGAACGTTTCTGCTCTGTCCTGTGAATTTTTAGTATCGAGATTTGCTCAAATGAGAATCTAGTTTGGCCAAATGGTAATAGCACAAATTTTTATACCGCGCTTTTCCACCTTCAAGGCCCCCAAAGCGCTTTACAACACCAGTGTACGCAGACACTGGGGGCGAGGCGGGTTTAAGTGTCGCACCACCAACCTGTGGGTCAGTGGATCTCGCCGTTCAATTATTGGTTTAATAAACACAGAAATAAACAACAAGCAAATGGTTTTGTACCAAAAATGAACTGAACTGTGATCTCAAAACCGAGGAACGTACCAAACCGAGATTTTTGTGAACCGTTACACCCCTAATAATTACATAATGACTAAATTAAGAGTTACGTGTACATTTGTTTAGTTAATTCCTCAATGCTATATAATACTGTGTAATTAGACAGCCATTATAAACCAAATCATAATAACTTCTCCTCACTCCAGCTGTCCCTGATACAATGTCCATTTTTCAGTCCATAAAAGACGATCTCTTCTGAATCACCTCGTATTATACTTCCTCCGTCTCCCCTTTCAGAGCGCGTGCATGCTAGCCAAATGATATGCTAATGCTAACGCTAAATAGCCCCCGCGCGGTATCAGGGGGGTGCCGTAATTGAGTCCCCTCTTCTCCCGCCTCATTTAAGGTCCATTTGCAGACGGGATTACGGGAGATTGCGCCCAAAGGCTCCTCCGGATCTGCCTGAAATGAGACGCAAAATGGGCAAAAACATAAAAACAAACAGAGAGAGAGTGAAAGAGAGAGGGAGAAGAGAGAGGGGGAGAAGAGAGAGAGAAAATGGGTGAGAGAAAAAAAGGCAAGTAAAGGGAGAAAGAGATAGAGAGAGAAAAGAGAGAATAAAAATGGCATAGGGAAATAGAGAGAAAAAGGTAGAGAGAGAGGGGGGAGACAGAGAGAGAGAGAGAGAGAGAGGACAGAGAGAGAGGGGTGAAAGGGCATTGAAGGGCGAGAGAGAGAGAAAGAGGTGAGACCAAGAGAGAGAGAGGAGAGAGAGAGAGAGAGAGAGAGAGAGAGAGGACAGAGAGAGAGAGAGAGAGAGAGGACAGAGAGAGAGGGGTGAAAGGGCATTGAAGGGCGAGAGAGAGAGAAAGAGGGGAGACCAAGAGAGAGAGAGGAGAGAGAGAGAGAGAGAGAGAGAGAGAGAGGGGGAGACAGAGAGAGAGGAGAGAGAGAGAGGAAAGAGAAAGGGGAGACAGAGAGAGGGAAGAGAGAGAGGGGGGAGACAGAGAGAGAGGGGGGAGACAGAGAGGGAGAGAGAGAGAGAGAGAGAGAGAGGAGACAGAGAGAGAGAAAAAGAGAGAGAGAGGGGAAACGGAGAGAGAGAGAAGAGAGGGAGGAGAGAGGGGAGGCAGAGAGAGAGAGAGAGAGAGAAAAAGAGAGGTTGGGATACAGAGAGAAAAAGGGGAGAAAGAGAGAGAGAAAGAAAGAGTTAGGGAAGAAGAAGAGCAAGGAAAAGAGTAGACGGAGAGAGAGAAAGAGGGAGAGAGTGATTTGAAGTTATCATCTATCATTATTTGCTATAGAGGGTTGTCAGAGAGGAGTGGACAGCTATAAAACTCCAGTTCCTTTAATAGAAGAAGTATTTTTCCACTGCATATGACGTCACAATACAGGAAAATCAGTCACAGTCAGTTAAAACTCAAATTAAAACAGCTCGAGCTTGAGGGACTAAAAAAGTGGAAGCAGGACGTCTCTTTAACCACGAACGTCTTGGTTAAAGTCGCACCGTGTAGCTTTTGTCTGGGTTTGTTTCCGTGGCGACAGTAACGGTAACAGATTTGCCTGGATTGTCCCACAGTACTTAACGTACAGGACTTCTTTAGATACTCTAAAAAGTAGGTATGAAAGATAATCATCCAGTGATGTTTTATCAAAGGTACATTGTGTAACTTTTCTGTCTCCATGGTGATGTTCCGCAGTATGGCACTAAAATGATCCAAGACTTATGGAAATGCGAGCAGATGACGTGAAATATTTTAAGACTTCCTAACTAATTCCACTTTTCCGCTTGTTTCCGTGGAGATGTTATTACTTTGCCTGGGATGTTTGGACATGAATGTTTTGCATGTTTCTATCGTGTTGATCTGACACTTTGAGAACCTTGAGTGCTGTAATGGCCCCTACAAATAAAGATTGATCCACTGATCCACTTATCCACCTCTATGGAGATGTTATTGCTTTGTCTAGTACCGTTCTAGCTTCACAGAGATCAAACCAGACCATGTTATAGGTCAGATCTGTGGAGAGGCGATGGCCGCTCACAGGGATGCCTGATTTTCGAGATTTTTCTGAACTATAAAACCATCGGTCACTGTATAAATGTAAAGTAGAGCTGTTTAATGTCACACTGTGGAACATTTTCCAGACAGAGCAGTGACGTCTCCATAGAAACAAGCAGGTGATGGACTCCCAACAAAAAAGTTACATAAAGCACCCTGAAAGCAATAAAAGCACAAGTAACACTGGCTACGTTTCACGCCCGCCACACTGTCCATCATCCCAAACACAAAGCCATCTCCATGGAGACGAGCTGATAACAAAACCTGCATCAGAAAAGCTCCACAGTGCACCTTTATGTTCAGTTCAATAGAAACTTGTAAACATTGTAAAAATAAATAAATAAATAAATAAATTCTAAATTCCAGAGTGGAGAACAGCTGGAGGCAAAAGTGAAACAGAACAAAACGTGAGTTTCATCAATTTCAGAAGATCACAAATTATTAAAAATCAAGGGCAATTTAGAAAATGAAACCTCTCAGATCCATGTCAATGATTCAGATCCAGTTTAAAAACATTTACAATTGTGTTTCACATGATTTGTTTATTTGACAAGAGTTTATGATCCACAATAAACATTTTTACAAAGGCAAATCCACATTTATAAGTTTTACTGGACAGATCCTCACAAAAATTGAGCCCACAACAGTTTTTCATTTCATCTACGGATATATTACACATTTCATCATAAATTATACTTTCTGTGAAGCCCAAATGCTACTTTAGGGATAGATATTTCATCCTTCTTAACAGAGAAGCAAGATGTGTACCTTGAAAATTGAAAACTGTTGCTTATTTTTTGTTATAATGTCATAAAACCATTAGCATTTCTCTGCTTGTCATTTAATCATTGTAAATATATGATGTTAGCTTCATTTGCCTCCACTTGCTCCATTACAGAACTTTGAACAGTCTGATGACATAAAATTTGAAAGATAAAACAGACTTTACCTTCTTGCTGCTGATTGAGGATCATATTCTTCAGTGTGTTTCCGTCCACCGTGGGCAGCCCGTTGTCCGTGAAGGCAGAAGGTCTGTAGTTCACGTCCGACCTGGAGCGATTGTGTCCCTTTTTAAAAACCGAATTGGCCGCCGAGGTTGTGCTATTGTTCGTACACTCTTTGCTATGCGCCGCTAAATCGTTCGTAGATCTGGCTCTGCTTCGTTTCCCGTGCCTTAACCCCATACCTCCTAACCCTAAAACCGTGAAGTTATCTGCCCAAGCTAACCCCAACGGTCCGACTTCTTGCTCCCCGGACAAGATTCCCCAAACTCCGCTGGATTTGAGCTTCCCCATCGCGGCGTTTGACACTTCTTGGAGTTGTTTGGTGGGTCGGGACGTGGTTCGTGTGACTTCCTGGCTCATATTTTGGGGGTGAATACCATCGACGCAGTGAATGAAGTCTTCTGTAGCCTCCAAAGCTGGGCTAATGTCCCCCACGACGTCCAGCTTCTCCAGGCCCTCCATTTCGAAAGTTTTTCCTGAGCATCAAAAACAATGGCTTCACAAAACGGCGAGGAAAAAAACGCTTATATGCGCCAACATGTCTGAGAAATTTGGGATGTAAATTAGCAAAAAATATATAAAAAATTCAATTCAATTGCTGCAAGAGTTTGTTCTTAATCTATCTGAGCCTAATGAAATATATAATGGAGACTAGAACCTAAACAGGAGATCTAAACCAGGACTAAACAAGAATTAAACCAGATCTAAACCAGGTCTGATCCAGGACTACACAAGGTCTGAAATGTACAAAAGCTGGAACTAAACATCCTTAAACCTATACTACTGAAAACAAAGTCTAAACCAGGTCTAAAACAAGTCTAAAGCAGGTCTAAAGCAGGTCTAAACCAGGACTAAACCAGGTCTAAACCAGGACTAAACCAGGTCTAAACCAGGTTTGATCCAAGACTACACTAAGTCTGAAATGTCTGAAAACTGGAACTAAACAATATTAAACTACTTCTGCTGTAAAGAAGGTCTAAACCAGGACTAAACTAGGACTGAACCAGGTCTAAACCAGATCTCAAAATGAATCTTAAGTTAAATACACTTGGAACACAAGCCCAAAATCTAAAATAATGTACTGAGTTGCTAAATGCTAATCTATGAACTACTTAATCTGATCAGTTCCACGTTTCAAACTGATTTCAAAATAAGTCCACATGGCGCAGCTCATTTGGCGAAAAACAAAAATACATATCCGGATCGTATATGGGGGGGAAAAAAAATATGAGTTGTGGGTTTGTCAAAAAATGCTAAAAGTTTGGTGGAGATAAAGTCCAACGCGATGGTGTGTCTTTCTTTCCATTGTTGATAAGAGGCTTGTTTGTTCCATGGAAGGAAACTCTGAAAAGAAGAAGGAGGAAGTGGTCAGGAGGAAGCAGGAAGTAGAAAATGCGGAAGTTAAAGCAAAACAGAAGCAAAGGTCACGTCACTGTCATGTCAGAATGTTCCACAGTGTGACATTAAACAGCTCTACTTTACATTTATACTACTGGAGGTGGTTTAACGGCTCAAAAATATCTAAAAAAAAACAGGCTTTCTGATTGAGAGCGGGGTCGCCTCTCCGCAGATCTGACCTGTAACTTGGTCCGGTTAGGTCTCCATAAAGCTAGAAAGGTTTAATGCCATACTGTGGAACATTCTAGACAAAGCAATAACATCTCCACGGCGAAGTAAGATCTGAAAATGTGAGACGTGAACAAAAAAAACAATAGAAACAAAAGATAAACTGCTAATCTGTTGAAATTAAAAGCCAAAATTTCTCAAGATTTTTGTCTGTGTTTACATTTGGATCCGGCCACGATGTTTTTAATTCTGAATTAAATAGATCAAATTTTAATTATTCGCCTTTGAGTTTACATGGAAATAATAATTCTGAATTAAAGTTTACATGGAAAACACATTAAATCGGCTTTATTTGATTTCATTCGACGTCTGGGGCTCGGGAAGGTTCTGACTGAACAGAGACACAAACATATTTACATCTACAGAAGAAAACACATCAGCTGCTACCGGGGTTTGGCTTTTTCTTTCCGCTTTTACCGTTTTCTGCCTCCGCTGTTTTCATTATCCGTCGTTCTTACAGCGGCTTATTAGAAAAACTTGATTGAGGAATAAATTAAACCAGCTTTAGAATTGGAATAAAGTTTAATTCTGAATAATCATTAAGTGTTCACATGGTCTTTTTAAAGCGGAATTTATTTTTATTCCGAATTAAATTATTTTTAATCGGATTTAAAGCTCTTATGTAAACAGCAAATGGCCGCGAGGACAGCTAATAAATCAAGAATGGTGACGCCAAAACTGCGACCTAAACTGCACAATTTATTAATAATAAAACATGTCAAAATCTCGTCATGTTTCTTCTGTCAACCTCATGCGTTCAAGAGAATTCGATAATGGTCATAATTCCAGATGAAGATAGAGGCCTGTAAAATGAAATGGGAGATTCACTGTTTTTGATCGAAATGTCCAAATTAAGGATTTGCAAATGTTGAACTGTGTTTGGAGACTTATCCTTACGGCTTAACTGGCAACATTTACATCTTTGGGGTTGAATAATGGCACCATTTTCTGAAGCTGCTGTAGTTTATTTTGTTTCATGTGGATGGGCCCATTCATTATAATTATTAGAGATATGAACCATAAACCAGGTCAACAAATCTGCAATCTTGTCTTCCAGATCAGTTTAAAGCTCTGATATTAAACAAAATGGACTCTTATGACTATTATATCATGTTATAATGTTGGTACCTCATCAGAAACAGACCTGGAGTTTTGTTTCTTTCACACATGTTTGAGTAACTATTTATTATTAGTCTGTTTACATCTCCAAAGCTCAAAATTCTGTGTTACGCCTTTTTTAATGTTTCTATAATGGTTAATCCCCCAGTATGTGCAAGATCTTTTTAGCAAAACCAAATCTTTACTGCTTAAATATAACTATTGTTGCTATTCATACATTTTCAAGTTTAATGTTTTCCAAAATCTCATCCAAAGCAAATCTCCGGGAACAGCTGAAACTATCTGGACTCAATAACAAAAGAGAAAAGAATCAAATTTTTGCTTAATATTTATCAACAAAGACTATTTTTTTATTATTCCAATTGGTTAAGTGGTTAGTCTAATTGGTTAGTGGTTAGGCTAAGTGGTTAGTCTTAATGAATATCACTGAATTGTTAATCTAATAAACGTGTTAACCACTGTAAATATAGTGTTCCAACTTTCATATCGTGGGCCATCATAATATATCAGATTACTAGACTCATTACTAATAAATATTATATATTTATTAGTTATATCTATATCTATCTATCTATCTAT
>KN512855.1:3559-14501 GCA_000787155.1 Scartelaos histophorus | reverse complement strand
TTATTATTATTATTATTATTATGCAAATATTTATTAAACTGTTCAAAAATGCATTAACAACCTCCATATTGTGTAGCACAGTTTATAAATGTAAAAACACTACACATTGCAATGTATAAACTGGGTAAAACAATCAAATGACTAATACCATAGCTAGATAGATAAATACTTGATTGATCCTGAAGAAAAGAAGGAAATTTGGTTGCAGCAACACAGAAACAAACATCTTTTTCTGACAGCGTTTGCTTGATAAATAGTAGAGAGGCTCAGTGGAGTTTAGGGCGCTGTATTTAATGTGCTTTTTCCTTAACGACAAAAGAGAATTTTAAGCAAAAAAAAAAAAAACTCTTCCATGACTTTTTATACATTGCTGACATTGACTCACCTTTTTGCACAACCAGTCAAAAGCGCAGAAGACATTGGTCAGACAAATTACCACAAATACGCCGTAATCTGCTCGTAAAAGGGGCCGCTAACTCACACTCTGGAATCGGAAGCAATCGCAGTGAGATCCTGAGATCAAACAGGGCTCTCTGCATCAAAGCGGAATACTGCTTAATCATTCATGAAGAGATTGTCTCCTCTGTCCCACATTACAATGGACTGCCAGCACCAGGGCAGCAGGTTCACTGTGTGTTTAAGTTTGTGTGTGTGTTTGTGTGTGTGATGAAACCCTGTGATTGCATTTCTTTCTCATAACAAGGCCAATCTTCACACTGTATGTTGTGTAAAGTGTGTGTCTATACTTGACTTTGTATAGATAAAGCTACAGACGACCACCAAAGAAAATGTTTGACTTTCCAAGTAGCACCAGATTTAAACCAGCACTATAACTGGACTATTCCCGGTTTAATCTATAGGTCTAAAAGTGGTCTATAATGTTGTCTAACCAATAACTAATCATAACCCTCAAGGTCAGACATTAATGTGGATAAAATTGACTCTAAATTAGTCAAAAAAATGACTGAAAACCTGATATAACATCTGACTGTTCACATTGAAAGTAGGAGAAGGTAAATTGTCTGCATGTGTAGTGAAAATATTACAGTTCTAGCACATTATTTACTGCAAAATATCTCATATCCACTATAGAGATTTACCTTTGTCTTAATATAGCTCTGACTAAGAATAGGGAATCCCTCAATAGGCGCGTGCAGCTTAGCCTCAGAGTAAACAAGAAAACCTTAACGATATTATAAAAACGAATGATGTAGATAATTTACGAAAGGTGCATTGCGTAACTTTTTGGGTAGAGGTTGTGCCGCCTGCTTTTCTTCACGAAGATTTCATAGTTTTGCCTGAAATGCCAAACCAGACCAAGTTACGGGTCAAATCTGTGAAGAGGCAGAGACAATACTTGTTTTTCGAGGTATTTTTGAGCAATAAAACCACCTGTAATTGAATAACTATAAGGTAAATCTAAAAAAATGTCATATCCATAGAAAAAAAAGGTGAAAAGTGACACAGTTCACTTAAATATTTATTTCATGCAACAAGGAAAAGGTCGTCTTGTTTGAGTCTTCAATTCTAATTAACTTATTCATCAATTTTAGTCCATTTTTATGCGACCACCCCATTATGTTATGACCCCCGACGTGAATTTTATTTATAACTAAGTGTGCTAAACTTATCCAGTCTATACCATTGTGTCCTATTGGAAACCTGCCTAATGACTCTAAATGTGCTCTTTATTTACAGCAGCACAGATAATGACTTCCACCACGCACACACTTTGTAAACACTCATTAGCGCTCACAAGTCTCTCTTTGAGCTCTGACTAATTGATTTTACCTTGAATTTTCCATCAATTAAGGCCGTTTAGACCCTCTACTATGTTTTGTTATGCTTTAATAGTTTAGCGTGGCGGAGTCCTGGTACGACCTCTCATCTGTAACATAAATCCCACCGGGGGCTATTTTTCACCTTTGAACTGACTAAACCTCTATTTCTGGACGGGGCTAGCCTTAATCCTTGTTTATTATAAGCCAAAGAGCTCATCCTAAATATTCCCCTGAAGACAAGTAAAGCGGATGTAAAACAAAACACACTGACACTTCAACAAGAGGGTCAACTACATCAGTTAGAAACACTTATACTATACACTTATACTAGCATATATATATATATATACATAAGTAGCCCATTTTGCACATATGCTTAAGTTTGTAGTCCAGTTTGTAGTTTAATGTGGTCATTTGTGTATACTTAAAATACACGGGGACAATAATGTGTATGGATATGAATGTGTCAAGGTAATTTTAAAATGGCTAATATTGGGATCACACTGATATCACATGGAAGTTTGGACTAAACTGTGACAAAACCCAGAACTAAACCAGGACTAAACCGTTTGTGGAAGATGTACTCAATTGTATTACTTAAGTAAAAGTATAAATACCAGAGCTAAGAAATAGTCAGGTAAAAGTGTATCAAGTAAATCTAAAAATCTATTTAAGTAAAAGTATTAAAGTATTTGTGTAAATATGTACTTAAAGAGTAAAAAGTAAAAGTATTTCACATAGATTTTGAGGCAAATGTAGTGATTTTGATACAAATTTGTGCTGAAACTATTACATTTATTTATTTTATTTTTATGTTTGTTTTTTATGTGTATATTTTGTATATTCCTCCTCTGAACTAGACCAGGAAAAACTTCAAATCTACATCAGAACAAAACTTGGCTCAGACCTGGACTACACCAGAACAAATGAACCCAAGCTTAGTCTAAATTCTCATTGAAATGTTGAAATTAAGCAATTCAGTAAGCAGCAATTGTTCAAATCCGGGCGATATCCACATCAATGGGTAACACTAAACCTTCATATAGCAGTAGTTAAAGCTAATAAATACTTTTACAAACTGTGTAATTACTGGGTTGTGAGCTGCAGCATCAACATTTTGGCCTCTGGAATTGAAAACATATGGGAACACTAATCTCAGCAACATGACTTCACTTGGAAACTGCAAGTCTTCTGAAAACTCACGACTAGACCAAGTAAAATGTCAACACAACAGCGTATGATGTACAGTAAAGCGTTTTGGATCGAAATGAAGTCTTCTCCGACATAAAATAGCCGCTCGTGACACCTGATCCACACACATGCACCGCACCCCCCGCTACGGTGCCGTTCTTGTTATGCTCCGAGGGGTTAGCGTGTTTCCTTTGCCCTCCTCTGGTCCTAATTAAACAGCTTGTCGCCGCCGTTACCTGGAGAGAAGCCGGGGACGACGCTTCTCTCCTCGGTGCGTCGGGGATGAAAGGAGCTCACCTACAGAGCTGCTTAGGGCTTACACCTTTGGAACCCACGCACGCCTTGTACAATATAACCGCGTTGATTCGCTTTGTGTGGAGGACAGTGGGATAAATGTGTCTGTTTTAATGAATTCAAAGTCTCGCCGGTAAGGCACTTTATCTCATCTAGTGGACGTGCAGTTGTAGGTGGCAGCTAGAAAGAGGGTCTACGGCTAAGTGAAGGTTCAAAGAAAGGTAAGACTTAGCGGTCACAGTGGCACAGTGGCTAACAAGCTCCATGAAGCCTCATACTTTTTATTAGATGGAACAAAAGTAAAATAATTATTGTTTTAGTAATAGGAACTTTTTTGCACATGCACACACACACACATGCATGCACACACTCACATGCATGCACGCACACACACATGCACGCACACACATGCATGCACGCACACACACATGCACGCACACACACATGCACGCACACACACACATATATATATTTAGTTTCATACTTCAATGCAGTTATTTGAAGCTCTTTCTATCCATCTATCTTCAAAAAAAAGTCTCTGAAGAAGACTCGCTGGGTAATGTAGTCACCGCTGCTGTCTGTACAATTATATGAGGTATCTTGCAACAGGAAAATAAACTGACTAAAGCCACCTGATGCTTTAAAGGAAGGCCAGACTTAGCGGCGACAGCGGCTAACAAGCTCTCTATTAAGGCTAACCTGTGCGGGTAACTCAATCACACAGGCCCGGCTTTGTTAGCATCAGATGTTGTTCATTTGCGGGTGAAAAGGAGCAGCGCCGCCACCTCTGGACGCGGTGCACAGGAGCGCCTAACCCAATTGGCTGTGTAATGGTTTAATCACTCACATTACACTGCAGCCGCTGTAATTTGTGTTTTCCTTCGACATACTGTCATGTCCACACATAAAATATAAAGAGCGTTTACAAACTGGACCAGGACCAAACTGACCCCTGTCCGCTCAGTCGTATTAGCACTACTGTGTCTATTACACTTTATTACACAAAATCGTGTCCGAGCATTAGCGCAGATTTCATGCAGTGTTTCCAACATCAAATTAAAGTCACTTAACTTCAATACATACATTATTTCAGCACCATAAAGCTCTGTTAAATGGCATGCTCACTTTTACTCCTATAAAGTGCACTCCTCACAATTGCAAATTATTAACTAATGCAACTTAGTAAATGTGGTATTTGGAAGGTTCGAGGGAAAAGCAGTAAATCCATGTGAATAGAACTTTGCATAGTTGGAAATCATCTAATCAAATTTTCAATATTATTAAATTAATCTGTACACTTTAGACACAATTTAAGCCATTTCTGCTGCAAGTTAATGTAAATGCTTATTATATGTGTTATAAGCTCCACAAATATCTCTCTATATGTATTCATTCATTTTGTAAGGTTGCCAAATTAAGTGTGGGTGTGTTTTTTTTTATACTACCAGATAGAAGCATTAAGTCAGTGAACTCCTGGACACTGACCTGACACTTGAACACAAGTCATTAACTTCAGTCTTATATCAATCTTCAGTCTCATTCAAGAAAACTTAAAATAGTTTTCAGCGTTTTTCAAGAACCACTTGGAAAAGTTTGAACTTATTTCATGTGATCTCATCTATGTTCCTCCCATATGTTAAACAGTTAATGAATCCAATCGTGTTTGACCAGCGTACAATATACCATAAGATAATGAGACGAAAGCCCATGTTTGATGAACCGTATTACCGTATTAATACCTACAATACCAACAGTCATGTTTATCAAGGTCAGTTTCCTGCTCTAGAGACCTTCTCACAATATGTTACTACTGTGATTAGTCAGTCACGTGACATGTGGCTCATAGGAATACTGGGAAATACAAACTTAATGCACTTAAAGAAAGTGCGACTGTGAACTAAAGCACAGAAAAAGAACTGAAAACAATGTTAGTGCTCTTTAGGTTTAGTACACCGTGTTTGCTTAAGTCCATTAGAGTCCAGTGTTGTACCCCGGAGTGTGGCTCTGCAGGCTGCAGGCTGGCCCCATCACTGCTGTCCATACCCATGGACTCATTTTAAAAAGGCAGCAGTCTCTTGCTCTCTTCTCCTCTCGCTCTCTCTCCAAATTAATTATTGGTTGTATTGCTCGCACATCCCCTCTCCTGCAGTAGGTCATTCAGGTCTTGCATTAATTGTCGCAGCATATGGTCGTCAACAGATTTTAGCTGTGGGACTCGCACTTTAGCGGGGGCTATTTTTTCGCGCGCTCAGATGCGAGCCATATTGTGTGGCGCTGGCAGCTATTGTTCAGTGCATTAACTTCATAGAGCTAATTACTCCCCAATAATAACTTTACCTTGGAGTTTTTAGCGCGCCGCGTGCCAACCAACCTGTTTCGCACCCCATATGTTAATTAGCGGCCACATCTTCATTATGCCACAGCGGCGCTTTAAGTTCAAGCTGTGCCGCCTGGCGCGTGCTGAACGCAGCTCCAAATGCTGCCAATTATCCCACTCTTGCTCCATCTCTGTCTCTCCTCTTCCTCTCCTGTTCACTCTGTTCTCGTGCTCTGTTTACACGCTCCTCAAGAAGGACTGGTGACTGCACTTCTCTGCCCTCACCAAAACCTCTAGAAAAGAACCAAAATGTCTTAAATGCACAATACATCGGTTATGTGTAGTAAATGATTGTTGTAATAAAATTGTATAGATTGTGGAATATTTTTGTCTCTTAATTCAAATTATGTTACAAAATAAAACCCATTGGTAAACTGATAATCCCTGCAAATAATTGAAAAAGTTTGAAACGTATCTGAAAGCATTTGAATGTTTCCACGTAGCTTTGTGATCAGTTGTTCTCTCCTCTTCTCTTTCTACCACCTCAAAGATAAAAAGTTTTGGAGTTGCATCTTCTGTACCTCAAATGCTGTATACACTCCAGTCTCTTTGTTTTGCATTCAATTAGCGCTGATTAGAGACTCCTCCGCAAAAGTTTGGCTTGTTTTTGTTTGGCACAAGGAGAGGCAATTTTGTAGATAAAACGCCGATCCCCTATTCTCCTCCTAACAGTAGTGGAAAGTGATGTTTTGTCTGTTGGAGTTTGATGCTTTTTGTGTTTCTGTTAACTGATGTGAAAGCGCCGTATTCCCAGAGGGGCTGCTGTTTCAAATGTGAAGATCTACAGACTGCGTGAAAACTATCTGTGCTTCTCATCTGTTTGACCATTCATCTTTGTCAGTACTGATATAGTCGCTTATATCAGAATATTTTTGCGTTGCACAGGTGGAAGTTTTGCCATGTTTGTAGTACTAGAAGATCAGATGTAGTATCATGAGTTTTTGAGGATTGAGTAATAAAAATTGATTATTAAGGATCCAATATGAACATTTTTTATTATTGTGACAGGTCCATTGGGTTCAAGTGCCTTTGTTCCCCTGCAGTTTGCATAGCAGCCTTGTATCCATAATCCACTTAAAGGTATTGCATTATTGTATATCTAATAAAAGGATCGAATTAAGTCATTTTCTATGAAGCCAAAGAATGTAAATGCGGTGGAATGTACTGAAGACTTCCAATATAATATGATACATTGGCCCTCTGCTTGGCTGTGACACTGCATTGGTCAGGCTAGCTTGTAAAATGGGGAAAACAAGAGTGATAAAAAGCATTTAAATGAAAGATAATTCGGTGTGTTTAAGATAATAAACCAATAAAAACATTTATTGCTGTCATGCTTTAAATTATGCAATATTCGCATAAGTGAGGAAGCTCTTTTGAAATAGCAAGTCATAAAATAAAATGAAATAAATTGTCTGACACACAATTCATGATTTCAGGCACATGGCTTCTGCGTGTTTGAAGGACTTTTTGGGAACATTTGCCCATCGAAAAGAAATACTATTTGACTTGAACAGTTTATTTCTATGGCAACCATATCAATTTCCCATTACTCTGAAAGCCATGGATTTGTCACAATGAGTAGAAAGTTTTGCCCAGGGACACAACAATTTTATTTTAACTATTGAAAACTACAGGTCAGTAGGTTATATTTATTTCATTGTAGTGTTTCCAGTATGGGAGACAGTATAAAAATCCTGGCTAAACTTGTAGTGTCCATGTATTTTGCCTCCTGCGTGAGTGCATTACGGAGGTCAGTGCCGTGTGCCGTGAGCAGCTGCTACACACATTTCTGAGTCAACTATAATAACAGGAACATATGGGCAAAATGATTCTCATAAAGCATTCAGTGTGGCTCTCATTATTTCTCCATTTCTCTGTGTATTTCAGGGATTTGCACTTCTTATGGTTTATCCCATTGAGGAGACTTAGATGTATAGAGCAGCAGTTACTTAGTGGATTAATGTCTTCCTATTGTACACATTATTTGTCTTGGGACGGGGGGGAAGTCACATGACAATTGAATGTATGTGACCGTGGAGATTACTGCATATTTCACATTCTACAAACTTTGTCATCTGTTGCAACAGGAAATCCTGAAGGAAAAATTATGTATGGCATTGTATAGAGTACTTTACCAAGTTTAGATGTATTTAGTATTCAGTTAGGACCTGTAACTTCATTTGTTTTATTGCATTTCTGTAAATTAGAAAGGGAATTTGCCAGAAATGTACTAAAAGTGTACTTTTCTCATTACAAAGTCCAAAAATAACACAGAATAAGCCCCAATGTCCCAGTTGAAAATCATATAAAGTCATATTGCTAAATAAATAAATACATAGCCTATTATTTCTATAGGGTGCATAGTGGATCCTATAAGACTCATGAATCTGGGAGTCAGAATGTGTTTTTGTAATGGGATTGTGGAAAAGGGGTGGGTTTAAATATGTTTGTACTTCCTCCTACTCCCTCTCAGATATAAGACTGGAAACTATCAGTTATCAGTTTCTCTTTAGAATGATTTTTTGGTTATGTAACGTGACAAGTGAGATTCTTATGTTGCTTTGTGCACAGTTTATTTGATATTGTCCAGTCAAACTAGCTCAGATCAAGTTTAGCAATAGTCCAAATTCATATCAGTTCGCTGAGATGAATTTGAAGTGTACGTGGTATAAACACGATGCAAACGTACATAAGCGAACTGTGCAAAAAAGACGACTTTGTGCCTGTATCTCCCATATCCGTCGTGTCCTCCTCTCTTCTCGTCTTCCCTACGGTACATTACAGTATTCCAGCCAGCTCCTCTCCAGCATATGTCCAATTAGGCCTGAAAGGCAGAGCGCGACTGTTGTGTGTGTGATTCGTCCCGGCGGGGGTCCTGTCCGAGCCCACTCTCCGTCTGATCACACCAGCGCGGTTTATGGTTAACCAAAATGTTCAAGTAATTATTGTTTTTGGTGTTGGGGGGGGAAACACTTGAAGAGACGGCTATTCCCTGGTCGCTCTGATGGTTTGATTAGAGGGCTGCTGCGGGCTGACTGCTACATGCCGACACAGGGGTGGAGCTATAGGGGAGCGGGGGGGGAGATATACGTGGCCATTTTATTAGGTACACTACATGGCCCTTTTATTAGGTACAGTGTCTTAAAGGTGCACTGTGTAACTTTTCTTTTCTTTTTTATTAGCAATTAAAGACTTTTACTGGGATATATACACACATAGCAATAAAATCAACATGGGTGCAAGCAGGTGGCAGATGCATCAACGTAAAGTTACATAGTGCAACTTTAACTGTTTCTGCATATAAGGCTGCAACCTTACTTTTTGCAAGTGAGTGAAATTTGTGTTGAAATTTTAAATAAAGTGAAATGTTCAAGGATAAAACATGGACAAAACCACTTATTAGATTGAATACCAGTTGGAAAAGCTATGCCTAATATTATGGGTGTATACATACAGTGTATACAGTGTATACATTGAACTGCGCTTACACAAAGAGACAAAAAAAAATCTCACACAAACACACACACACACACGTATTACAGCAGCAGAGCTAAGAGCAAGAAGCAGCGAGCAGCATCTCAAGCACTAGCCACTTGAAGCACTCACTGGGCTTATATTACCTGATTGTAGCCGTGGCATCTTTATGATTGTACAGCCATTTACCATCATTTCCATCATTCCTTTAGATCCATTTTCCCCATCAAACAGCTCTCACCTGCCCATTATCCTATTCAGACATTACCTACCTTTTGCCCTCCTGACAGAATAAGAGGCGCATATGAAGAGGTTAGCCATAGGGTACACGGCGAGGAGGGATGCGCTGAAAACAGTTGTCCAGAAGAAGTGCGTTTAAATCCAGGCAGAAAAAAAGACATCGTTTCTGCCCTATTCAGACTATAAAAAGATTTGAACTATGAACTTGATGAAATGCTTTATAATGAGGCTGTCTTTTCGATTTAAAAGAACGTCGTCGCCCGGTTGTTTCTATGGATATGTCATTGCTCTGACTAGAATGTTCCACAGTGTGTCCTTAAACGGCTCTACTTTATATTTATTCCATTACAGGTGGGTTTATAGCTCAAAAATACATAGAAAAAGATGCATTCTCACTGTGAGTAGGGTCGCCTTTCCGCAGATCTGACTTGTAACTAAACCTGGTTTGGTCTCCATGCAAATTGAACGGTTTAATGTCATATTATGAAGCATGACACACAAAGCAAAAGCCAAAAAAGCCACACAATCCACCTTTAACATATAGATTTTGTTGATAAGATATTTTATAGGTGCATATTCTCAGGTGTCACCCGGTTGTTTCTATGGATATGTCATTGCTCTGACTAGAATGTTCCACAGTGTGACGTTAAACGGCTCTACCTTACATTTATTCCATTACGGGTGGGTTTATAGTTCAAAAATACATAGAAAAAGATGCATTCTCACTGTGATTAAGGTCGCTTTTCTGCAGATGTGACCTGTAACTAAGCCTGGTTTGGTTTCCATGCAAATAGAACGGTTTAATGACAGACAAAGCAAAAAAAAAAAGCAAAAAAAGCCACACAATCCACCTTTAACATGTAGATTTTGTTGATAAAATATTTTATAGGTGCATATTCTTAGGTGTCGCCCGGTTGTTTCTATGGATATGTCATTGCTCTGACTAGAATGTTCCACAGTGTGACGTTAAACGGCTCTACCTTACATTTATTCCATTACAAGCGGGTTTATAGCTCAAAAATACATTAAAAAACATGCATTCTCACTGTGATTAAGGTTGCCTTTCCTCAGATCTGACTTGTAACTAAGCCTGGTTTGGTCTCCGTGCAAATAGAACGGTTTAATGACAAAAAAAAGCACAAAAAAGCTACACAATCCACCTTTAACATATATGTTTTGTATTAGTTTATATATTAGTTTCGTATTTGCAATCTAATCTTAGGTGCAATCAGATTTACCACAAAATTAAGAGTCAACTGAACCTGGACGAGAACTGGAGCAGCACCTTTGACCTTTTTGTTTTCTGCATTACTTAAGTTTTTTGCATTAGGCGGAGATATAACTTTAACATGTCCAGGTATCTTCATCTCATCTCCGCCGTCCCTCCCTCTCCCCTCACAAAGCGCTGACTTCCTCCCTCTCGTCTCTCCTCTCCGACTGTCAGTCAGTCCGTCACACGCGAGTCTTTGTGTGTTGTTTTTGGCAGAACGCTGTTTAGTGCAACCATCTGTCTCTGTCTTCTCTCCTCTCTCTCTCTCTCTCCTTCCTTCTCTCCCCTCTCTCCTCACTGCCAAAGCCACCC
>KN512853.1:18061-36395 GCA_000787155.1 Scartelaos histophorus | reverse complement strand
TCTCACGACTATACACACTCACGTAATCCCATTTGGTCTACAACAAGAAGCCTTCGGGGGGACGGCACATATGCAAAAACAACTATTGTATCGGTGTAGTTGTGCACCGGATCTCCGCAGAGCTACGACGCCGGTTTAAAAGGTTGTGTCCCTGCCTGCTGCTCTACTCTACGCTTCCGTGTGTCTCCCATGGCCCTATCCCGCTCGAAAATGAACCTGAAAACTAATTGCTTTTTTAATAGCGTGGAACATGGCGTATTGTGCTTCTGTGTCTCCCATGTGGATAGGAGTATATGAGGTGCTGTTATGCGATGCCTCCATTTTGTCTTATGTTTATGTTTCTTACTGCAAAAACGCACAATGCAAATATATGGGATTACACTGTGCGTCGATGTAGAATACACAAGCTCTTATGCCATGACACCGCCTACATTGTGTTAGAAATGAAAGTTATAGTGGCGCTTTGGTAGCATTTGAAATTGAATTGAATTGAATGTGAGACAGCAAACAGCATAATTTTTACCCTAAGATACAAAATTGATAAACATTCCCTGGGGGTGGGATGCTAACTGATGGCACTGCTCTGTCTGTTATGTTTAAAGCTTTATTTTAACACTATCTGAGCAGAAAGAACTGACTAACCTGGAACTACAAAAACTGATTTGCCTGATTAAGCCAACTCGCAGAAACAACGCTACAGTAACTTTGGGGAAGGTTTGCCACTTGTTTCTGTGGAGATGTTACCGCTTTGCTTAGAATGTTCCACAGTATGGCATTAACTACCTCCATGTAATGAAGTGAGTTTAATGCCATTCTGTGGAACATTACAGGGAAAAGGATAACATCTCCATGGAGACAAGCAGGTGGCAGATCCTTTCCTAGTTTCCTAGCACCTTTTATGTGTTTGTAATGTGCTTTGAAAAAGGCTGGAACAGAACATTTCTAGGTAAAATATAAAAAGCAGAAGGAGGTTTTCAAGATCAGTTTATAAGGAAAATAAACACCTGCTAAACCTGAGTGTTGTGTTATTGTTTTAGAACTCAAATGGAATATTCCCAGTGTATCAGAGCTCATTAGAAGAGGCACAGAAATGTGCTAGTTGATGTTATTGCTCAAACTTCCCACAGTATGGCATTAAACTATCTCCATGTAGGCAAATAAGTGATGTCAGATGGCCAACTTACAGGTCAGATCTGTGGTGAAGTGAGCCTACTTACAGTAAGAATGTTTTTCTTTGTATTTTGGAGAGATCGAAAATAACACCTGCGACTGAATAAATGCAAGATACACAAGAAAACAATGAAATCTCCATGGAGATAAGCAGGTGGCAGATCCTTCACCAGAAAGTTGCACCTTTAATGTGATTCTAATGAGTTTTGGAAAGGTGTGACTTTCAGGTAAAATATATGTTACTGCTTTGCCTCGAATGTTCCACAGTATGGCTGCTAAACCATAGAGTTGTGTTATTGTTTCATAACTCAAAGGGAATATTCCCAGTGAACCAGAGCCCATTAGAAGAAGCAGGGAAAAGTGTTACTTGTGTTGCTTGTTTCCATGGAGATGTTAATGCTTTGTCTTGATTTTTCCACAGTATGGCATTATACTTAAACTGCATAGACTGGTAGGTGGTCAGGGGCCCAAGCTACAGGTCAGATCTGTGGAAAGGCAAGCCCACATACACTAACAATGAAGTGCCATGCAATGGAAGTTAATGTGGACGGGCCTAAGAGATGCACGTGGTGGCTTTACAGTTTGGTGCATTATTCATTCATTTCACACCCAGTGGTGTTAAGATACGACTGCAGCCACAGCTGCCCTAACCAGGCCCGGCCCTGCTTAGGTCATACTGACTTACAAAGCAAAATAAGCCTGTCCTAAACCGTAGTGTTGCATTATTGTTTTATAACTCATCAGAAGTCCGTTAGAAGAAATGTGTTAGCTGCGTTGCTGGTTTCCATGGAGATGTTATTGCTTAATTGAGAATGTTCCACAGTCTGACATTAAGTTAACTCTATGAAGACAAGCAGGTTCTTTAATATATTTTTGAGAATTTCATAAGTACAAGATATTGAAAACCAGACTGTGGAACAATGCAGGCAAACCAATAAGATCTCCATGGCAACAAGCTGAAAAGTTACACAGTGCACTTTTTATGTGGATTTAATGAGTTTTGAAAAAGACTGAGAGAAAAAATGTCTAGGAAAAATAGAGGAAATTTTACCAATATCAATTTACAATGGAAAATGACCATGTCCTAAACCATAGCGTTGCATTATTGTTTTATAACTCATGGTATACTCTCAGTGCAGCAGAGCCCATTAGAAGAGGCAGAGAAATGTGTTAGCTGTGTTCCATAATGCAGTAAAATTGACTGGTTTGGAGTGTTTACATAATGCATGGCACAAAGCAGCACTAGCATGTCTGGGAGGTGAGATAATCCTTGGCTTTCTCATCTTTTAAAACCTCCTCAAATGTAACTCGGGGGATGGCTGTGTGCTCAGGTGGGACAAACATGATAATAAGATGGATTTTTCTGTTTTTCTACTGCTCTGTGGGGCAACATAAAATCTGATATTTGCAATAATGGACCTGCCGATATTTTCACAAAAGAACGGAAAGGAGAAAGCCTGTTCCGAATCAACATTTCCAAATGTCACATAAAAACAGCAGGGTTTTCACTGCTGGTTTTAACGTGCTTTTTGAAGTCTACATCAGAAACACACAACTTCAGAAGTAATCAATTTTCTTTTGTTTAAAGCTGCACTACAGAACTTTTCAGAATGAGGGGATGCCACCTGATTATGGAGATATTATTGTTGTCGTTGTGAAATAACTAATACATGTACTGAAAGATTTTGCGTTCTGGTGCAGTTACTTTTTCATTTGGTTATATTCAGAGTACATCTACTGTGTAATGCCCTTCTTCATTCATTGATAGGAAAAGCAGAACAAACACTACAGGAATTTCTGGTGTTAAACTATTTTTAAACTGTCTACAGTAAAACCACTGGCTCTGAGACTCTGAAGTGTCCAAAAGATCAGAACTCTGCACTTCTAGGTTAAACTGTGTTATTATTTGTGAAATGTGGTGCAATATTTCAGATATATGATTTTTTAAGTATAAAATATTGGCAATAAAGTCCAGGAAGTAGAGTCACTGTTGCTAATCTGCAGCTTGACCTTGATCTGTGTGCTGTGTGGGTGTAAACAGACCCATGTGAGGATCTACTTTCACCTTTTTACTTCCAAAGAATGCTTCAAACTGGATTGTGGACTGGATGTTATTATTCGCGGAGGACAATTTGTATGGATAATGTGGATGAGATGCTGCACTTTAAATGTACCACTTTACAAGAGTTGAGGAATTAAGTTTATTTTCGCTATATCCAGAGTTTGTACCTCTGTGTCCGTCACTCCTCTGCCTCTAATGCTCTGTTTTTTCGGGTTATGCTAGCGTTGCTGATGTTTGGTGGTTACAATCTGACACTGACTCCACACATATGAGGAACACAGCGCCTTCAAAATCGTACATCGGGCAACTTCCCCTCTAGTGTGTGCTGGCCTTTACTTATAATTAAATATAATATCATTTAAATGCAATTCAGTGTAAAAGTATTCTAAAAAGTACTTCTCTCTATACTCAAGTACTCTGATTACATGACAGTACACATTTGAATGCAGAGATTCAATATTCTGTAACTAAATACACTTTCAAAGTATTCTTCCCATTTCTGAATACTCCACAGTACAGCATTAAAGCTACCATCTGTAATTAGACTGAGGCTGACCCGCCCACAGAAGTGTTAAAACTATAACATATGCCACAGAATTCACAAAATCTTCCCTCTTAACTGCACAAAATCACATTAGAATATTAAGAGTCTATAAAAAGTACTGATCCCCACTAGACCATTTCTATTGTTAGACTGGAACTGAACATGGGAGATCACAGAGGACACAATTAGTTTTGCACTGCTAATAAAACTCAATATTTTGTGTCCAGTGAAAACAAAATGCAATTTAAAAGTATAAATACAAATAAAAAAAAACACAGAAAACAGTATCTTTGTTTTGGCGTTGGGGAAGTCTACGCAAGCTGCTTAGAAACAGTCTCCCATTCTGTTTTACAGAAATATCTCGCAGTATAGCAGTACTTTTTTTCACAATAGCTTCAGAAAATTGTGTTATTACATGGACATGATTGTCAGCTGAAAGGACTTAAAGGGCCAGTATCAGATTTTCCCCCATGTATTTGAGCAAAATATGTTTTGGCAATAGCTTCTGAAAAGAGTGGAAAGAAATTATATAAAGTCATTGTGGTGAATAATTGGAATGCTCAGAATGCATAAGGTAATTGAGACATAACTCTGGACCACTGCAAACTGTTTCAAATGAACAGTAAAAACTGTTTTTTTTGGATACTTCTCGCAAAAAACAATAAATCTCCCATAGAGATTTGAAATTGGAACATTTTCAAATCCTACGTCACTAATTCTCAAACTCTGGCTTACATTTATTCACTTACAGGTGGTTTTAGAGCTCAAAAATGCCCAAAAAAAACAGGCGTTCTGACCTTTTCCACAGATCTGACCTGTAATTTGGCCTGGTTTGATCTCGATAAAGACAGAAAGGTTTGATACGATACTGTGAAACATTCCAGACAAAGCAACAACATCTCCACAGAGCAAAGCATTTGACGGACCCTCCAACAGAAATGTTACACAAAGCACTTTCAGTAGCCACGTGGTCTTGGCTTCTCATCTTTTTACTGGATTCAAACGCACAAAAGATTGTGAAAACAACAACGCACAACACACAACACACTGTCTTTACAAACAGTGAGATAAAACATGACCTAATGTCTCTGTGTTCTGAAGCTGCTGTACTGTGGAGGAGTATAAGATATAATTTCACAATATTATAGCAAATTATGAGGCTATTTATGTAGGACTTTTTATATCAACCATTTATTTAATCATTTTTATTCAGCTGGAGATAAAGTCACCATGGAATACTTCACTATTTATAAAAGCACAGCCTAAACAGTGTAAATAAAAGAGAATGGTATAAGAATCAGGTCAGAATCGATAGTAAAAGAAAGTGGATTGGGACAAACTTTGGCAGATTTAGAACTAAGAACTAGAGTCAAAATTATATAGTCCATTTATAGACATGAAATAGTTCTGTTGTAGACCTGGTTTAGCCCTAGATTAGCCCTGGAATAGTTCTGTTATAGGCCTGGTTTAGACCTGGTTTAGACCTGGTTTAGACCTGGTTTAGACCTGGTTCAGCCCTGGATTAGACCTGGAATAGTCTTGTTGTAGACCTGATTTAGAACTGGTTTAGTTCTGAATTTGATCTGGAATAGTTCAGTTGTAGACCTGGTGTAGACCTACTTTAGCCCTGGTTTAGAACTGGTTTAGTGGTAGATTAGACCTGGAATAGTCCTGTTGTAGACCCGAATTAGACCTGGTTTAGACCTGGTTCAGCCCTATATTAGACCTGGAATAGTCCTGTTGTAGACCTGATTTAGACCTGGTTTAGACCTGGTTTAGCCCTATATTAGACCTGGAATAGTCCTGTTGTAGACCCGAATTAGACCTGGTTTAGACCTGGTTTAGCCCTAGATTAGACCTGGAATAGTCCTGTTATAGACCCGGTTAAGACCTGGTTTAGACCTGGTCCAGCCCTATATTAGACCTGAATTACCTGTTGGAAGACCTGTTGTATACCTGACTTAGACCTGGAGGTACTTAGAAAGACAAATCTTCTCTTTGGTTGTTCTTGGTGTGAAAAGTTTCAGAGCCAATGAACTAGAACATAAACTCCACATATTAGATCACAGTGTATTGAGAGTCTAGGAAACTCGGTTATGAAATCCCAACCAAGCGCACATTAAGCAGACAGCAGCTTGTCGCGTTTAGTGTGTGACAAACGGCCTATGATCCATCATCAGTATAAACAAACAGCGGTTGCCAATAGCGATAGTTCAAAGGCAGAGTAAACATGCTAACAGAGGAGCAGAGATGGAGCGGGGAGACGCCTTCAGGGGCAGGCAGAGTTGAACGTCTGTGCATGCTCCCTGCTCTCTCTCCTCTGGGAAAGTTCATTATTTTACTGCTGCTTGTTTACAAAGAAGGTCAATACCAATCTGGCAATTTAAACACGAAGAACTGATGATTGGAGGATGGCGAAAAGTGAAGCTGTGAACGAGCGCTGGGGTAGTTTTTGTTTGCTACTTTTCTGTTTAAATGGATCGTCGAAAAGAACTCTACCCCCTTCCAAGTAGCTCGCCAAGGGATCTCCAAATTATACGTTTTGTGCTGAAGATTTTGTTAATTAGACGCCTATTACCATTGTGGTCTATATCATTTAGCTACATCATTTATTTTGACCTCTAGAACTCGTAGCTTTCTTGCATTTTTGCTTTTGTATCGGTAGTTCATGAGGGGGAAAAGGTTGGAGACCTCTGATGTAGCCTGTGCTCTAATAGGGCAAAAAAATCACGACTGAACCTGGGTTGCAAATACTGTAAAATACCAAATAATCACTTAACAGACCAGGCATTTATTTGAGACCAGGCGGCGATTTGGGGCAGGCGATTAATTCCATCCTCACAAAAATCTTGCTCAAGAAAACTGAGAAAATATGGTATAATTTACAGTTTACTTTGTCTACCTTAACGCCACAATTCCAGCTGCTTTCTAACTGCAGAACTTCATTTTCTGCCTTCTATGTTGCGCCATCTTTCTTTTTTACGCCGATTTGAAATAGAGATACATTAGATTCTGCGTTTATTTGGAAGCGGTGGTTATTTATCAAATTTACATCTGCACCCGGTGGTCATTTGGTATTTTAAGGTATCTAAAGCGATATAATACAACAATACAATACAAGTTTTTTTAATGGTTAATGACTGGCTGCAGATACTAGCATTTAGGTGGTGACAATTCAAATCAGAGAAAGTCCTTTTAGGTTTAAACCAAGTGTATTTCAGCACCAAACCTGACAACCCAAATGAGAGACTCGTGTGAGGCTCGTTCTGTTTTCTGATCGGATAAATGTCTTGAGATCCAAAACACCAAATTACAAAAATGTCCAGTGTTGCTGCCTCTGTCTGAGCAGGTGAGTCTGGGTCGTTCTGTGTCGCGCGTTGTCATGGAAACACGTTCTCTGATCAGCTGGTGCCTCCCACGTGAATGTTTGAACCCGAAATCTTACAGTTTTCTCTGTTTTCGTTCTGTTTAGTTTTTGTTATAAAGGTGCACTGCGTCATTTTGCAGGTGGAGGGTAAGTTTCATGGAGATTTATTGTTTTGTCTGGAATATTGCACAGCATGGCATTAAATGTTTTTATCTTCATGAAGACCAAACCGGAGCAAGTTGCAGGTTGAGCAATAAAAAAGTAAAGCTGTTTAATGTCGTACTGTGGGACATTCCAGGCAGAGTGATGACATATCCAAGTTGAAGTGTTTGGATGACTAAACTGCCCCCGTAGCTTTATCCAAATATAGTGCCTGTTGGTGTGAGCTATAAGAGGTTTTGGAGCGAGCTTTCGGGATAACTACCCCAGAGTGTGGTACCAGCAGCGATCCAACAGGGACCCATGTGGAGCCTATGGACTGCTCCGTGGCAGCTGACCCACTTCCTAAGCCTTTTCTAAATATAACAATTCTGCCACATCTTTACAAACTTTGTGCCCTAAATATTCTCTGTGGTAAACTCACTTTGATTATCGGATTAGTATCTGTATTTCAGCTGATTTTGTCTAGCAGTGCAGACATATTGTGGGAGTCAAAACAGAAGTGGTCACATTTTTATATAGCGCTTTTCCACCTTGGAGGCATTCAAAGGGCTTTACATCAAGGAACCACCCACCCATTTTCACACTCAGTCATACATCAGTGTAGGCAGACATAGGGGCACGACGGGTTAAGTGTCTTGCCTGAGGACAAAGCGACAGCATCCGTCTGTGGGAGCCGGAACAGAGCGGGCGGCCTGCGGGTCCGTGGATCTGACCGCACGACCGGCGATGTTTAAGTTGATAAAGAAAGATTCGAGCCACCGACCTCTACCAACTGAGCCACCGTCGTAAATCGATTAATTGTCCGATAATCAGATTGGAAATGTTAGCATGAGTAATTAGGATCCTCAGAATGCATGAGGTAAGTGAGGAATAAGTTTGGACCATGCGAACAGCGGCGTCAAACTGGGGGTTTAAAGGGTTCGGGGGCCCACTGCAGAATGGGGCCCCTTACAATCTCTGCAATTTTTTCGCAATTTTAAGACAGTAAAAATCAAGTTTAGATGCTTCTTTCTAAGTATCTGATTATAGAAAACAACTCAAAGGCATTTATATATTATAGCAGACTCTCAGATAACAAAATAACAAGATCTGATCCGGATACTCACATCAGATATAGTGTCACAATACTAAAAACGATGCTCAATATAGATTCTGATTATAATAAAAACACTTTCACTGGACAAAAGAAAGTCATGCCGTCCTGTGAATGCGACTTTTTAGTATCGATACCTTCTCAAATGAGTATCTAGCTTCAATTCCATCAATTAATATCCGTGTTTGATACTTTTGACACTACCACAAATCAGAAAATGATCAGACATTGCCACGGTTACTTATTATTTATTGATATTAATGCATTAATCTTCTTTGTCATAATTTCTGTACACTGCACCACTCTAGAGATAAGTGAGTCATTTACATTCAGACGGAGTTGTTATAGCAGCAACATCAAGGTCTATGTAAATAGGTCCTGTATCATCTGTTCCACAAACCACGCTCAGAAAAAGTCAAAGATGAGACTAATTACTGTCACTTTCTCTCTCGTCAAGCTGATCATTTCATACTTGGATTCTCTAACGTTGACGGATGCACTTTATGGATGTGTCCTTTTCAAAGCTTTATTTATACAGAAAGAGCACTCGGAATGTTGTTGTACTGCAATAACAATAACGCTCGTGTCTTATGTTTTATGTCTAATAAACCCTCTTGTACCAGCTAATGGAAATATTTGAATATGTATGATTAAAGGTGCATTGTGTAACTTGTTTGGTGGAGAGTCCATTAAATGCTTTTCTCCGTGGAGATGTTGTTGCTTTGTCTGGAATGTTTCACAGTATGGCATTAAACCTTTTTAGCTTCCTAATCTTAACCCAAATCCTAACCCAGACCAAGTTACAGGTCGGATCAGAGCAATGACATTTCCATAGAAGCAGCCACCCAAAAAATTACACACTAGTTAGTGAACATTTAATATATCTGCAAATTACACAAAACAAGTAGTATATAAATTTTTTCTCCTCCTGAAAAACATTTTAAGGCAGAAGCTATGAATCTTTTGCTAAAACAAACGGTACTAAAGTGGGTTATTTGCAGCTTTGTGTTCAAAAACAAACACCTGGCGGAGGGGGCGGAGTTTGAAGCGTGGATACCTGTTTGACCAATCACACTGTTCCACATAGGTCCAAACCCCGCCCCTCGTCCTCTCTCACTTCCCCGTTTAGTCTTGCCAAAGTTTAAGTAACAACTGCCTTTCGCTGTTGGCCAATCCCAGCTGCTTCCTTTGTCTCACAATCTGTCTTTCTATCTCAAGCCAGGGTTTTAAATGCTTTTTTCTCTGCCATTTTAGCTACGTGCCATCTCCTCCTCTTCACCATGTCTGTTCTTTCTATTCAACACATAGTAGTACTACATTAACTCATTTGTTATTTGGTATTAACATGGGCACTGAACTTGGACCTAAACATGGACTATAACAGGACAGAATTAAGTTTACATTATAGGACTAAACTGAGCTCAAACCAGGACCATCTGTGAATGCAACCAAAAAAATCTTGGCCAAAGTGTAGTTTTTCAGTAAAGACTAGACTAACACTAGAACAGGACTAAACTAGGACTAGAATAAGGCTAAACCAAGTCTACATCTGGACTAAACTGGACTCAAACCAGAACAAAACCAGGAGAAACCCAGGACCAAACGGCCAAATGAGAACGCAGCATACATACTGCATCTCCATCACATCAGAACTAAACCAGGACTAGAACAGGACTAAACTAAGTCTACGTCAAGACTAAACTGGGCTAAAACCAAAAGCAAGCCAGGACCAAACCAGGACTAAACCAGGACTAAACATGACTCAAACCAGGACCAAGCCAAGACTAAATCAGGACTAAACCAGAACTAAATTATGCTCAAACCAGGACTTAAATCAGGACAAAAACCAGGACTCAAACCAGAAATAAACAAGACCAAAATAGAACCAAACCAGGGCTCAAACCAGGACTCAAACCGGAACCAACCAGGACTCAAATGAGAACAAAACCATAACCAAGCCATAACCAAATGAGGTCCAAACCAGGACTCAAACTAAGACCAAACGAGGTCCAAACCAGCGCTCAAACCAGACCAAATTCAGAACCAAACCAGAACCAAACCAGGATGAAACCTGAACCAAACTAGGACTCAAACCAGATCCAAACTAGGAATCAAACCAGATCCAAACTAGGAATCAAACCAGAACCAAATGAGGAGCAAAACAGAACCAAAACAGGGCTCAAACCAGGGCTCAAACCAGGACTCAAATCAGGACTCAAACCAGAACCAACAAGGACTCAAACCAGACCAAAATCAGAACTAAACCAGAACCAAACCAGGACCAAACCCGCACTCAAACCAAATCAGAACCAAACCAAGACTCAAACAAGAACCAAACCAGTATTCAAACCAGAGCCAAACCAGAACCGAATAAGAACTCCTCTCCTGGTGTCAGATTTCATATTAATTGCCCTCACGTCTCAGCAGTTCTATATTACAGCAAAGCCCAATAAATGACATGGGCGCACAAAGCATCTTTAATTAGAAAAACTAACACTCCACCTCCACCACGCTCCCATTAATTAAATTGAAGAGTGACAATAAAGGCACGCCATAAAGCTTTAAAAAGGTACTTATCTGAGAGCCAGGAGTTTTCAAACAGACTATCGCGCCGGATCTGACCTTTTCAAATCATTTTTCATCAGCTCAGGAACAATAAAAAACTCATTAAAGCTGCCCAAGTATTTTTAGGTAAAATAATTGAATAAGGAGCTGAAAGGCTGAGGCTGGCCGCTTGTTGCTTTCGATGGCTGGTTCACAAACAACATTAGCCCCGCACGCTAAAGTGATGTGATCTCATTATGTGGCAGGAGCAGGGGGACCGTGGGGAGGCTGGACTACAGTGTAAAAGCATATGCATGTGCTATTAAGTGTTTGTGTGTGTGCTTGTGTGTTAAAAGTCTTAAAAACATGAGCAACAGTTAAGGCAAGACAATACAGGCAAAATTCATGTATTCATTTTGTGTTATTTTTTGGTCAGTTTAGTTTCTTAAAGCTGCATTTGTAACTTTTGTGGTAGAGTGTTCGTCTAATGCTTTTGTCCATGGAATGTTTTGCAGTAACATTCCAGAGACCAAACCCGGCAAAGTTACAGGTGAGATCTGTGGCGAGGCAACATCACTCACGTTCAAAATGTTTTTCAAGGCATTTTTGAGCTATAAAACCACCAGTAATTGAATAAATGTATGGTACAACTGTTCAATGTCATATTGTGGAACATTCTAAGTGAGGCAATGACTCACAGTGCACCTTTAACATACAGGCTTTTACGTGGAAACAGCAAAACTGTAAACTCTGCAACAAAAGAAGCTTTAATATTTCATTTAATATATAATTTATATGGGACATTGTAACTTCAAAGCTGTTTTCTGAAAATGCATTTTCCTCTCATAGGGATAGGGAAAAATACACACCAACATTTCAAATCTTGTACTTTCCAAGATTTGGATGAAACATACAGAAGGATTTTCCAAGTCTGTTTTTAACCTACAAAAATTAAATAAGTAAAAAATAGGCCAAATTTGAATGTTAGGCACATTTTCAGTCCAGAACTTACTCACATACTAAATAGGATATCCAAAATCCTCTCTGTATACTTTTTAGCATCTAACATATCAACACAAATGCCTTAGTTTTGCATGAAAATATTATATTATATAAACTTGAGACATTTTCCTCTTGCATTTATGTGAGTAAACTACAAAAGAAGTTTCAAACTGACATCTCTAAATGTAAACGGCTTAATAATTAGATGCACAGTTTTATTTTTTTATTTTTTTATTTTGACCTGAAGAGTTGCTTATACAATGTATCTGTACTGGGCCAAGACACTTTAACCTCAAATGCATGAAAAACAAATCATGAACACTGCCTTTAAATAAAACACAGTAGAAGAACATTGGATGTTTGAAAAATGTTCCAACATCCTTGATTAGATAATACGCCTGAACTAGCCTCAAGGATCAGGTTCATCTTTACATCAATTTATCAGTTTAAACTCTTGGAAATCGGATTGTTCTCAGATTTCTTGAAGTATAATACCATTAAAATAATATGTAAACAGAAAAATCATTGGAGTTTTTTTCTGATCATGGTCTCTATGACTATCCACATCAGATTTTGAGTTTTACATGTCATTTATATAATCTTAGAATCAGACAATAATCAGTGTGCATGTTCACAAAGCCAGTGGCTGATGGTGGCTGTAGAAGCAGCAAAACTCGCCACGTCTGTATCAGCGCCACTTCCAATCACTTCCTGAGTGGTTTGTTCAGCAGACATTGGAAATTACAGTCCAGAAATCATTCAAATTGTTCTAGTGACGGTCTATGGAAACACAGTACTTCTTGTATTCCCACATGGCGTCACACAGTGGCCATTTAAAAAGTGCACTATGTAACTCTTCTAATGGAGGATGTGGACTTAAGCTTGTCTTCATGAATATGTTCTTGCTTTGCCTAGAATGTTTCACAATATGACATTAGAATTTCCAAAATCAAAGTGTCTAGAAAGGAACAGTGTTTATAATGAGTGTAGCATGTTCTTTTCCTTTTAATTGTAACACACTACAGCATCAAATTTCCCCAAGGATACAATAAAGTACTTTGTATTGTACTGTATTTACCTGGCTATAGCCTTAACCACACGCTTTGGCAAAACTTTACAAAGGCGAGTGTTTCTGGAGCTGTATCCTGTCTCCCTGATTTCAGACGGCGTGATTGACAGGCAGATTAACCAATCAGAGACGCCTGCTCAGTTTGCACCCAAAACAAACGTGGCCACTTATACATAAAAAAGGCAAAAATTCGACACAATCAATCAAGTATTATAGCACCAAACTATTATTCATCTCAGGTAAAAGAAGTTCTGAATTCTGAATGATGCGAGAGCTTTGGAGAAAAGTTACATAGCGAGCCTTTGAGTTGAGATATATTTAGGAAATGTCTGTAGGCTTTGGTTTCTTATGACCTCTTATCTTCCCGTACGCAAAAATGCATTAATTCAATAGTGTTCAAATAACTATTTACAACGGCGCCCTTTAACATGGTACCTTTGTCCGTCTCTGCACACATATGCTAGCTAGTGCAATATTCGAAGTGATACGCACTAGGCTGTAAGTTTATTATCGTTATATAAAAACCTGCGCTACACACTTTTATTACACTGATGCTAGTTTTATCAACACAGATTTCATAGACTTCATTTCTGTTTTGGCATAGATAGAGGGCTGTATTATGCTAGCACAGGCTGATAAAACAGCTCCCAGCGTAACACCAGATACCCAGGTTTATATCAGGTTATTACAGGGCCCTTTATGATCTTTATGTTATCTGTTTGGCACTGAAATAAAATATATTAGCCATACTATTTTGTCCTGAAAGTGAATGTGAAAAGTAAAGGACCACGTGAATGATACAGGACTACGTTAATTCGTTATACATTAAATTGTCCGATAGTCAGGAAGTGCGCGGTAGCATTCTAGAGCTTTATCGTCACTGCAAAACTACACTTTGGTCACTGAACTTTGTGAAAAGCGCTTATAAACTCATCACTGTGAATAATTAGGATTCTCTGAATGCAAAAAAGTAAGTGAGGAATAATTTTGGACCACTGCAAATGTTTAAAATGACATACTTTACGTTTTTCGTGGTCAAAAATATCTTCAGAAATTAGCTGTTTACACCTACCCCCTACCCCCGCCCAAGATCTGTACTTTTTTTAATAAACTCAGACTCAAGAATAGTGCGTGTATGTTTCCAAAATGCTGAATAGCCATTTTTAAATGCATGAATGAGAAATAAATTTTGCAGTTTTTTGCAAATTTTGCAAATAAAATATCTAATTATTTAAGATTTTCTTTGATGCACAAAGAAAATGTTAAATAATTAGATATTTGATTTGAGTTTTTGAGTTGATTTATCACAAAAATGCCACAAAAAAGTATATTCCATTGTGGATTAAAGACTGTATATATAAATAGACATAACTAACCCGCTAGCCAGAGCGTTCTAAATGGGATGTGAACATGGGAGCGCATTCGGCTCCATCAACTCTGGCTCCAATGCACTTACCATTGAAAAATTGTCACCCCTCTCTCTTAACATTTTGGTCATAAAACATTTGTATTAACTCGCTCTACATGATCCTGGTGTTTTTAATTAGCTATTTAGTCAGGATATGAACAATAACACAAATATGACAAATCAGGTGGCTTCTTTCAATTCCTGCTAGCATTAGCAACAGGTCTGACTGACGGCGTAGCTAGAGCAGAAAGGGCGTTACCTGTCAACAGCCTCACTCCTGATTGGCTCTTGGGTCGCTATGATACTTACAGTCAGAATTCCAAATATGAAACTTGGCTCCAAATTTGCCTCTATAACCGCTAACTTCACTGAGCTTCATTTGACTGGAGCCGAACATTATGGGTGACGTCACACTTCCATAACCCACATGTCTATACAGTCTATGTCGTGGATCTATAAAGTTTGTCTATGTAAAAAAAAAAGATTATATTTTGTATACAATTGCATTTCTCGGAGTGAAGGCGTTGGAAAAGAATTTTGTGGACATAATTATTGCTCTGTCCAGACTGCACGGCATATTTGGAAGAAGAAATCCAAGTTTTGCTCAAAGATATGGGAGTGAACATGAGCCGGGTCCAGCAGCACAGTCTTGGCTGGTGGAGTTTATGTTCCACAGATCTGAGCTCTGATGGTCGCTCTTGGCACGCTCGGGTATTTACACATATTAATATCTGCATTTAAGAGATACTTGCTAACAAAATGCTAGCACAGAAGGACGAAGGGTGAAGTCTGTCTCATACGGCCACACACTGCTCAATTCACCGCAGACAGAAGGCAGCGCAGTTAATGCAACACTGTGAAACTTTCTGGAGGTGGCAAATAAAAAGTTTAAACTATACTATATACAGAACTTTGTCCACGAAGATACTTGTACTTTTTATGATGTATTGTGGAATATTATAGACAGAGGATCAAAATTTCCATGGAAACAAGCAAGAGGAGGCCTAAATAAGTTAAGATAAGTAAGGTTTGTGGAGATGCAAGCCCGTTTACAATAAGGACGCATGTTTTTTTTTTTCTGATTTGAACAGAATCTTAGAGTTAAACCATAAATTGCAATCACAGTGCTGGTAAAGAATTACAATTATAATTTTTTTTTATATTTTTTTTAGCTGTAATTTGGAAAGTAAATTATGAATAAAATGGAAGGTCATTTTAAAACAATTACGGAAATCTGATATTTCATTATTTTTATTTTAAAGTTGGATTATTATGCAAAATCAATGTTTTTGATGTGAGCTTTTGATATATAATGTTATATATATGTTATATATGTTATGAGATGTGCAGTTTCATTAGCAGGATGCACACTGATGGTGCTGTGTGGTGCTCTAAAGGGGGAGTAACTTAAAATAAAAGCAACATTACAATAAAATGTAATTTGATGATCTAAATATGTTATGTGTTAGCAGTTAATACCCCACAGAAGTAAATTTAACTCAATTTGCACTATGCATATATGTAATTTGTGTATGCAGATCAGATTCTATAATAACAATAATAAAAAAAACAAGTTCAAACAAGGCAGAATAGAATTAAATCAAAGAATTCCCATGCACAATACCCAATCACATCCCTTTAACAATTCCTAGAGCAAACCGAACGCACTGTCTCCTCCTCCTGGGACCGTCCGATTGTCATATTTCACAAACACTTGAAATCCCCATGCCAGAGATGGATTTTCTGCCATAACGTCCTTAAATAAAAAAAACATACATCATACACGTACCACTGCATGTTGCAATCAAATAAATGTCTCGTGCACCGGCCGCCCTGGACCATTCTTAAAGTGATGTGGCGTTCTGTTTGACAAATGCATCCACTGTTTTTTTCCATTGTGCCACAGAGCAGGCTTTCTCTGTGCTGTAAAAATGTTTATGTTGTGTTCACATTTGTTAAAAGGAAATGTATTTTTATGATTTTTACTGCTTCAAACAAAAAAAATGGTTTGCAGTGGTTCAAAGTTATTCTGTACTTGCCAAATGCAATCAGGGCATTATAATTCACTGTAATGAGTTTATAAATGCTTTTTTTTAGTTTGCTATGAGGCTAACAAGAACTAGCATGCTATCCAAGCACTTCCTGTTTTGCAGTAAAAGAAAATGCTCTATTGAGAATTTACTGAATTACATTGACAGTAAGTAGGGCTGAAGGATTTGGGGAAAATATGAAACTGACATTTTTCTCATTTTGTTTAAAGGCGTCCAGAAGAATTGACAAAAATCCTGAATTGACAAAAAATGTACAAAAAAATACAACAATCAGATTTTAGAAAGTTCATATAGATCTAAACTACAGTGTTAGCAGTTTGTGGAGGAATTTATTGTACTCAAAAAACTGCAGCTTTTGGGATTTTCTAATTGCATCCATTTAAATTTTAATTACTGGTCAAGACTTTTCTTGGACCGTCTACCTTATTTTTCCCCCAACCACTTAAAATTCTGACAGCTACTAACACTGACTTCCATTGTTATTGGCGATTTTGGTTAACTAAATTCATTTCTCTTTAGAACTAGAGAAAAATCTTCTAAAAATCACTAAAACATGATATAAAGTAGTTGATATATGCGTGTTCATGTACACAAACAAGTCAACACTGCTCTGATTCTCTAAGTGGCTTTAAAGCAGCTTTGTCGTCTGTACTAGAGCTCATTTTATACAGGCCTGTGAAATATCATATAATGAGGATGATAAAAGAAATCCCAGGAAAAGGTCAAAACAAAAGATGTTTACCCAAAGATTTCCTATGGGCGTGATCGTCAGGAGGGAAGGCCAATTAGACAAACACATGGTCTGTCCGTATCAAAACAAATATGGCCGCTTATGAGGATAAAAAATAACATGGAGGATTGAAAAACAACCTGAACTTCTGCGAAATCGATGAAAGAAGCAGTAAACGGTTCATCTGAGGTGGCAGAAGTCTGATTTTGGTCGAAGACAGATGACCAATGAGTTCCGCCTCCTCTCCTCCCCAACACAGATTTAATCCTAATTTAGAGCATTTTTAGTCACAACTTTTTGGGACTTTCAATGTTTTTTCTTCAAAACAAATCATCTATCAAACAGGGTACGAAACTTGTACTACCTGTGCCCAATAAAAGATCTACTTTCTCATTTGAAGTGACATTATCCGAGTTAAATTCCAGTATTATATTTGTATTGTAAACCACTTTTTAACATGTGTGCCAGTAAGAATGCACCTGTACTCTGCATGATTTAAATCATTAAATCTTAACTCCAGTGGAAATGACTCAAATTCACAAAAATATTCAAATTTCAACTAATTTTTGCCAAACCTAGAGCATTTTTTGCAGAGTATTGTTGGTTTTCAGATTCTCCAATGTGATGTTGTCACACTACCAGCTGGCGGCAAGAGATTTTTTTTTCTTCTATCATTTCGATAATTTCTTAGTGACAAGACCTCACCAAAAAAAAAAAAAAAAAAAAACTGCATTCAAACAATTCATTTTAGCTGCCTTCCAATTGTATTAAAAAGTATTGGCCTTGAGAATGCTCGCTTTAATCGTGTTGTTTGAAACCATTTTGTATTTTTCTTACGTTTTCAGACTTTTTTGGCAGGTTGGTTTGCTAACAGGTGCATTGCCCCCATAGTAAATGCTGAACATTCCACCCCGGACACACATGTAGAACCCCCCCTCCCCTCACCAACGTGATGTCCCTCCCTATGTGTCAGGACTGTCCTCATATACTCCTTGCTCTTGTAAGCCCTGTGCTTGCAAAAACATGTCATATGAAATGGGGGTGTATGGTTCACAGGAGACATGTGGCCAATCACGAGACAGACGCTGGGATGATTTGGAAAATGTAATCTGGTGTTTTCTCTTTTTTTTTT
>KN512853.1:6322-18038 GCA_000787155.1 Scartelaos histophorus | reverse complement strand
TTTTTTTTTTTTTTTTTTAATGAATGTCTCAAATGGTCAATTAAATAGTGTCACATGTTCATGTTTTAGTCAGTGACCAAATTTGGTGTGAAGTTGAAGAAATTTGGTAAATGGCTCCTTGGTTTCAGAATCAGATTAAGTTTCATTGGAATGTCTGTGCGCAGAGTTTCACAAATGAAGAATGTGCTGAGTTTGTTTGCAAATATTTAGTCATTCTCAAGCAGTTTTCCTTGTTTTTTCCCCAGTGGATGAAAAAAAAATAAAACTCATACCAAGAAGACTGGGTTTTTTTCGTTTTGTTTTTTTCTCCTTGCAACTTGTGGTATCAGCCAATCACAGCCCACCAACCCTCTCACAGTTACAACAATGTACTTCCTTTAAGCTGCTGTTGTGTCCTTAGGCAAGACACTTCACCCACCTTGTATGAATGTGACGTGTGAGTGACTGTTGGTGGTTGGAGGGGCAGGTGGAGCAGATCTACCCCAGGGCAGCTGTTGCCAAAGAAGTAGCTTATATGGAATGGAGGGAATCAATAATGCAACGTAACAGATTTCCAAGTGTCCCAAAGCACTTTATAAATCAAACGCGTGCAATTAATTATTTGAAAAAAGAGTTTATCATGACTCATTTGTAAGTCTTATTGGACCCTGTTAAGCCATGATGCAAATTTTGGTGCTATTCAAGTCCTGGTTTACTCCCTGGTTTATTATTGGTTTTAGTCCTGTTTTAGTCCTGGTTTTGCCCTGGTTTATTCCTTGGTTTAGTCCTAGTTTGGTACTGTTTTAGTCCTGTTTAGTCCTAGGTTTAGTCCTGGGTTTAGTCCTGGTTTAGTTCTGGTTTAGCCCCTGGTTTAGACCTGGTTTGGTACTCTTTTAGTCCTCATTTAGTCCTCAGTTTAGTCCTGGTTTCATCCTGGTTTGATACTGTTTTAGTCCTGGTTTACTCCCTTGTTTAGTCCTAGTTTAGTCCATGGTTTAGTCCGTGGTTTAGTCCCTGGTTTAAGTCCCTAGTTTAGTCCTGGTTTAGTCCTAATCACTGGCTTAGTCCTACATTTAGTTCTATGTCTGGTCCCTGATTTGGGTCCTGGTTTAGTCCTACATTTAGTCCTACATTTAGTCCTGCATTTAGTCCCTGGTTTAGTCCTATGTTTAGTCCCTGGTCCTACATTTAGTCCTGCGTTTAGTCCTACATTTAGTCCCTGGTTTAGTCCCTGGTTTAGTCCTATGTTTAGTCCCTGGTCCTACATTTAGTCCTGCGTTTAGTCCTACATTTAGTCCCTGGTTTAGTCCCTGGTTTAGTCCTATGTTTAGTCCCTGGTCCTACATTTAGTCCTGCGTTTAGTCCTACATTTAGTCCCTGGTTTAGTCCCTGGTTTAGTCCTATGTTTAGTCCCTGGTCCTACATTTAGTCCTGCGTTTAGTCCTACATTTAGTCCCTGGTTTAGTCCCTGGTTTAGTCCTATGTTTAGTCCCCCGGTCCTACATTTAGTCCTCTTAGTTTTTTTAAGAAGTTGAAATTCAAAGTGAAATGCGAACTGAAAATCTGGAGGAGGGATCCCCCTGCAGCCCTGAGGTTTGGGTCAGATGCAGAGGACAGATTAGTGATACGAACAGTAAAATAGACTTTAACCTTGATGGTGCCCTGGGTGTCTGGTCTCCTCTCTGGGCTGTGGTTCAGGTCATTACAGAGCTGTGATGTGATGAGCTGATGTCTTTGTGCGTCTCATTAGTCTCATTCTGGCTGTCAGTTATAAGAGGCAGGTCTGGAGGGATCCTGACCTCAGCTCATGGCCGACCTCTACTCGGCCTGACCCCGATTACAAGCACCCCCGTAGTTTGCTCTGAATGGCTTTAGTATCGCATTGTTCCTGCTCATTTTTACATTTGAGTACTTATAGAAAATCTGACTTATATGATGTAAATTTCACAAGTAAAAAGGTGGCTTCAGATCATGTTGTCATCAGTTTAATGTCTGTCCAAGCAAAAAAATCTCCCGTCTTATTCGATTTTGTAACAGACTAACAGTTTTCATTGTTGACTTAAGCAAACTTAGCTTCAGTTTTTATCATATCATATCAGTACTGTTTTAGTCCTGTTTTAGTCCTGTTTTAGTCCTGGTTTAGCCCTGGTTTAGCCCTGGTTTAGTCCTTGTTTAGTACTGTTTTAGTCTCTGGTTTAGTCATTTTTTAGTACTGTTTTAGTCCTGTTTTAGTCCTGGTTTAGTCCTTGTTTAGTACTGTTTTAGTCCTGGTTTTATCCTGATTTAGTCCCTGGTTTCATCCCTGATTTTGTCTCTGTTTTAGTCCCTAGTTTATCCCTGGTTTAGTCCTAGTTTCGTCTCTGGTTTAGTCCCTGCTTTAGTTCCTGGTTTAGTCCTAACTTAATCCCTGGTTTAGTCCTCATTTTAGTCCTAGATTAGACCCTGGTTTAGTCCTGGTTTAGTCCTGGTTTAGTCCTGGTTTAGCCCTGGTTCAGCTTCTATTTTTATCGTTACTTCTCTCAACTTGCTTTATTCTAGTTTCTTTTTAGGTTTAGTTCTGCTTTGATGAGGCAGATGTCTTTCATTAATAAAAAATAGTTACCTATAGTGCAGTTTTAAGTATAAGACAAAGTCAGGAAGTATTTTTGAAAAAATAAAAACACAAAAATGCTGCTGCTGGTTCTGTAACTCATGTTCATTTTCACATTTGAGGACTTGCGTAAAGGTGCATTATGCAACTTCTCAGACAGAATTCTTGTATTTTTTGCAGTAGAAACACCCATAATGAATAAATACTGATGAGATGTATTTAATGTCATAGTATGGAACATTATAAGCAAAGAAATAATCTCCATGGCAACAAGGAGGTGACAGACTGTCCACCAGAAAAGTTTAGCAATGCAACTTTAAGAATTGAAAATCTGATTTATATTTGATGCAAACTTAAAAATTAAACGTATTTTCCCCATTTGACGAAGTGAAATGAAAAGTGTATTTGAATTAAAATGAAAACGTCACGTGCAACTTTTGAGCAAGCGTCATTTTTCATTTTATTATCACCTCTCTCACCTTTGGTTCAAACTCATTTCCAGGACAGAAGCGGTTACAGTTTTTGCAGTTTTTGTTCCGTCCCGTGTTTACACAGCTCCCCGGCTCTTTCAGCTTTAATGAGGCAGATGTCCCTTCATTAATAAAGCCCAGGTCTGAGAGAGGCGGCTCGGCTGTGGAGCTCTGCAGACTCCACTCACCCGTTTGTGATAGCTTAAGGCACCCGCATATGCACCGCTATCCCAGAATGCACTTTCACAGCCCAGTCAAAGTGAATAGTATTGTTTGGATACAGACGGCGGGCTTTGTTGTAATATAAATGCGTTACTGGTACAGATTGTGCATGGAGGAACACTTTTTAATATTTCACGAACATCTGACTCATGGAGACAATGGAAAAACAACAGTAGTATCACTCCGTAGTTCACAACGAGGATTCAAACACAATTTCTCGTTTGAAGTAACACAGCGGAATAGCACAGCACAAAAACGCACTGGTTAGAAGCGTAAAAACAGGGGCAGACACGAGGGGGTCTTATGCTGTTTTTGTTTAGCTTTTTACCATGTTATAAAGTTGTTCTCTTATCAAAAACACAGCTGAGGAGGTTTTAGATGTCATTGATGCATGTTTAAGTAATTTAGCAATCACCTATGCTCCCACATGCCAATTCTCCATAAATATACAAAAGCACAACATAAAACTTCACGCAACAACTTCACAAATCTGAGGCAAGGTGCTGTAGTTTCATTAGCGGGATGCACACAGTACGGTATTAAACCTTTCAATCATCACGAAATCTGAATCAGGCCAAGTTACAGGTCAGAATTCTGGTTTTTCAAGGTATTTTTGAGCAGTAAAACCTAAAAGTTACACAGTGTCCCTTTAAAAGTCACAATAAAAATAAGGAAAGTGTTCAAATCTAGAGCTGGGAATCTCACTCACTCAAATTTAGCATCAAAATCGATATTTCTGCACAACTCCATTACAAACTGGCAAAATTCTGGTCTATTTGATTCAGCTATTGGATTTGTTGCTTTTAAATCAACGTTTCGGGGGAATTTTTGCTTTTGTTTAGATTGTTAGTTCACGTTAGCGGCATTAGCATAAGAGAGCATATCTGAAGGGAGATACTAAAGGGAAAATAACACAACTAGGATCAATAATGTAATCATACTTGTGTACAGAAATCAAACGCTATCCACAGGGAGGCCATGTTGGATTTTCTAACTCAGAACCAGCTCGGGGTCCTAAATATCGCCAGAGTTTCCGAGTAGGAATTCCTGGATCGTGAGGTGTTTCAGTGGAAATTTGCATGGTCAAGGTGTATTAAAAAGCACGTTTGAAAATACAGTCAACACTGCCGAAAGTGCGGTACACATTTAAAATGACTAAAAGCATAATAGCTGTAATAAAAAGCCATAAATCGAACAGGGTTACAAAAACAAGAAAACAGGAGATAAAAACGCCAGTGCAACAAGGTGAACGCGGAAAATATAACCCCGAGGAGAACTGGAACGTAGCATAAGACATGTTGTGAATTGTTAATTGCTATGACAACAGTGATCAACCCGTGGATAACACAAAAAGAACCACAATAATAACTCCATGGAAACAAGCAAGTAGAGTTCCTTCCACTCCAAAAGTTCCATATTGACTGCACCTTTATCAAATCCTGCTCACAAAACTACACAACTCTTTCTGTAGTCAAAGTTAAAGGTCTTGTATTATGCATAACTGACTATTGTGAGCTTTAAACCATGTTGGAATGTTGTTACCTCCTCAAAAACGTACCTGAAGTTGTGTTACACATGTTCGAGTAATCCTCTAATATTGGGCTGTCTACGTCTCCAAATCCCAAAGTGCTCAGAGTGCCTTGTGATGTCATGAAGAGGTATTTTTTTCACGTTAACAGCTACTTTTTATTATTTGTTTGGTAGAGATTGGGAAAAAAAGTGAGCTAAAATCACACAAATAATTCTCGAGAAGCTGCATGGAGTTGAAAAGCACAATGGAGCACTTCCTGTATTACCACATGACCACATCACAAGTTGGAACAGTGTATTTGAAAGACAAACTCAGCCTAAATATGTAGAGTTTGTGAGTTAAACATGTGTGAATGAAACAAAACACAACTCCAGGTATGTTTGTGATGAGGAAACAACTTTATAACATAGACAGAAAACAGCACAACATGAGCCCTTTAAAGATATACTGTGTAACTTTTCAGGTTGAAGATGTTCCACAGTATGATATTAAACTTACATAAGACGCATTTATTCAGTTATGAGTGTTTTTATTGTTCAAAACTAGCTTTAAAAACATCCATTCTGACTGTGAGTGGGGTCACCTCTCCACAGATCTCAGTGTCTCTTGCTTGTTTCTATGGCGATTGAAACGTCTCGCCCAGCAGCATTTTCATACAAGGGCGTTAAAGAGCGGAAAAAGCTCCAGACAGACTGAAACTGACCTCATTTTATAATGACAGAAAAGTCAATTTTAGAGAGTCTGCACTTATACTCATTTGTATTTGCATGTGATGATTTGTGAGAAATTTTTAAGGTGGAAATGTGGAGTGTGATGTTTTAAATGAAAGAATAGGAGAATGCAAGTTTGATTGTAAATGGATGGATACTTGTATGTATTTTAACACTGTTTTCTGATCTATATTATAATATTGTTTTCTCATTGCAAACATAACTTCCATGAACGTTCGCTACAATAATTTGGAAGATTTCAGACCAAAAATTGCCGATCTCTACTAAACAAAAGGTAAAAGGTCACTGCTATCTTGAAAACTAACACTTCATTTTGAGCTCTGGAGATCCACATAGACAGTGGAATAATGCAAGATTTCTCCAACAAAACACATGTTCTGTTATGTTTTTGAGGAGGTAACAGCTTTTTGACATGGATTAAAGCTCATAAGAGTCAATTTTGTGCAATATAGGACCTTTAATTGTTTGTAAACCGCCCACGGACTGCAGATGGAAACTTTTTCTAGCTAAATCTGTTGTAAAGCATCTCTTCTTTCATGCGATTAATGATCATCCTTAAACAAACTGTCATACTTTGGATTATTGAAGGTCAAGCAAGAACATATCCATGGCAGAAAAAGTTATAGAGTGCACCTTTCTTATACAGTGGCTAAACAAACCAAACAAAAAATTACACCTTTTAGATGTATTAATCATTGCCAAAATATGTAGATGATATTTTGGTTGCTTTGATAGAAATTCAATAGAAATATTCAGACCATGACTAAATGAAACTCAAACATTCCATTGGAACGGAGGCTAATGAATTTCTCGAAAATAGCATGTGGCAATAAAAGTCTAGCACCGAAGCCAATACTAATGCAATTTTCCAGCAGCTTTTAGACTGGGCTCACTTGAAAATCAATCACTGCTGACTTCAATTAACTTTGAGGAAAACAGGTCTCCTTCCAGCCCTCTCACTGAGGCCCTTGCTTGTCGTTTGCCAAATTAGGAAAGACTTAACAATGAATAACATCTTTGGAATCGATAGATGGTCGGACTAACACACTGAGCCTGGACAGGAGAGTGTGAGTATGTTAGTTATGTGGAGAAAATAGCTGGAGGACAGCACCTGCTCAAGAGAAGGATAAATCGGTTTTATTTTTGTGTGATTTCCAGATTTCACATCTGAAGTATCAACAAAAAGTGGGATAATTCATGACTAAATGTAGAGAAAGAGACGTTTACTGATACTTTGTACACACACACACACACACACACACACACACACACACACACACAAACTAAACCAACACATGCATCAAAATGACAACTGCTCTGAGCCCAGACCACAAAGCGTGCAGTAAACAAGGCTCACGCTTTTCTGAATAATTATGAAGATTCTTGTGGATTTGAAACATTTGTAAGACTTTTATTAACTAGAATAAATACTTAAAGGTGCACTGTGTAACTTTTCTGGTGGAGGGTGCGTCAAATGCTTTTCTCTCTGGAGATGTTACTGTTTTGTTTGGAATATTTAACCTTTCTATCTCCGTGGAGACTAAACCAGACCAAGATGTACAGGTCTGATCTGTGGAGAGGCAACTATGATGACTATAGTAACTAGCATAGAGAAAATGAGTGAAGGGTCTTGCTCAGTGACACAACATTAACACTATTTGAAGGTCCTATATTACACTAAATTAATTTTTGCGAGCTTTTAGATACAAGTCTGATCTGTGGAGAGGCAACTATGACGACTATAGTAACTAGCATAGAGAAAATGAGTGAAGGGTCTTGCTCAGTGACACAACATTAACACTATTTGAAGGTCCTATATTACACTAAATTAATTTTTGCGAGCTTTTAGATACGTTATAATGTTGTTAACCCCTCAAAAACATACCTGGGGTTGTGTTTCATCTCATTCACACATTTGAGTGGTCCTTTATTATTAGTTTGTAAAGTCAAAATGCTCTGTTCCACCTTGTGATGTCATGAAGCTGTAATTTTCAAGTTAATAGCTGCTTATTCTGCTCCTTAAATTCAGTAGAGATTGGCGATTCCAGGGCTGAAATCAACCAAATTATTCTAGTGAACTGAATTGAATTTAAAAACATACTGGAGCACTTCCTGTATTAATACATGACATCACAAGGTGCAACACAGTGTATCATGTTTGAGAGAAAAATCTATATATGCAGGGTTTGTGCGTTAAACATGTGAGAATGAAACAAAACACAACTCCTGGTATGTTTGTGATGAGGAAATTACATCAGAAATTTATATCAGAAAATATCAGAAAATAGAGAAACACGGGCTCTTTAAGTCTGTGATGTCTGAATGTGAAAAAGACTGCGCTGTAATTTCCCTCGGAGTTAATAAAGTATCTATCATCTATCTAAGTACACTCCTGCCTGTAGTACATGGGCTTACAACAGTTTTACGCAGAATAGGAAGGCTTATTTTGACTGGCGCTAATCCACGAAGAAATCTCTAAAAGTCTATTTGACAGTATTATCTTGTTCCAGTCAGATTGCGAGGCCGGTCTTATTGAGTGGGGAACAGTTTTGTCTCATTATGAGCGGAGGGTCTGTCATGATATCAGTGGAAACATCGCAAAAAATACAACATGGATTTCCTAGCGGGGATATTAAAGGTGCCTCGTGTAACTTTTCTGACTGAGAGTCCGTCAAATGCTTTTCTCCGATGATATGTTATTGCTTGCATGCTTTTCTAGGTACTTCTGTGCTGTAAAACCACCTGTAATTGGATAAATGTAAAGTAGAGCTGTTTAATGTCATACTGCGGAACATTCCAGGCAGATGACATAGTAACAAGAAGGGTCCTCCAATACATTTTAACCACACAATTCTCAGATTAGATTACAAATATGCTAACGGCTGCTTTACTTCATTAAAACCATCCACTCAACTCATTTAAAATCCAATATAAAAGTGCAATTTTCCAGTAGTTTCCAGCTGATCCCGGCAGTGGCCAAGAGCAATACTTCCCGATCCTTTTTTTATATTTAAGGTGATCTAACTGATATTTTTTTTTGTTTTAGTAAGAAAATTGAGATGCTTTTTATTTCACAGCACAGTAATAACATGGTAATTGGAATATTTTTTTAATCGCAGAAAAATTGTCGATTTTTTTTCTACCAGTCACAATTGATACTTTGCAGTGACGTAACGTTGGGGGTGTTCTACATGTGTCTCGATGGTGGAATGTTTTGGAGTTACCATGGTGACGCAATGCCCACAGAACTCATTAATTTTAAACAGTTGGTTCAAAATTATTCCATTACATAATCATCCTAATTATTATTATTAACCTTGATGAGTTTATAAGTGTTTTTCAGAACTTATCGTAAGAGATCAGAGTGCAGTGTCGGTAAAGGTAACGACAACTAGCATGCCAACAGCGCACTTCTTGATTACAGAACAATAAAACGGTTGATAATTAGATGCAAATAGTACAGAGCAAGTTTTAAATTCAAATACATGTGAAACAAATGGATACAGGATCTTATTTAAGCTAACGACATGGTATTTTATCATGGACAGAAGAGAGTTCACGCTACTTTATTTCATGGTAATACGCTAAAGCCTATAAAGCAGTATGAAGACTGCCAGGAAACAGCATTTCCTTTTAGATGACAATATTAAAACAAGTCTGCTAAATGCATTATGCCAGTTACATGCTAATTATGCATTATTACCGTGCTATTAGTGCTGTGAAGTAAAGTTTACCTCGATTTTCTTTATAAAGCTGTGAGAAGGGCTTAATGATGTGTTCAGACTGATAGAACAGCACTGTCTCGGAGTCTCTTACACAGTATTTATGAAACTGGCATTTACAAAGTGCCTCCAACACATCATGACCTTTATGTGAGGACCCAGCCATAACAGCTACATCTGCATTAGAAAACCGTTTAAACATAAACAGGGTCACAATATAATATAATACACACGGAAAAAGAGACGATAGAAAATGGCTTAAAGTTTACTCATTATTTTAACACTGATAGTTTTTACGTGTACCTCTATGGTGGAATGTTCAGGAGGTATCATGGAGACACAACGCACCCATTAGCAAACGCTGTCAAAAAAAGCAGCAGGGGATCTTCTTCAGGCTGGTCAAAACTCATGGGCTACTCTCGTTTTGTGTTAAAGTACTTTTAACGCAGTTGGAGTGCCTCAAATACTTTCTCAAATATCTGCAAGTGAAATTTTTCCACTGTGATCCTGATGACCACCTGACCTGAACTTTGATTGACCGACTGAAGCGTTCATCTTCCTCTTTTAAAAAAGTTTTAAGATTGTCTGAAAATTCCCCAAAAAACAAATATCTGCAAGTGAAATTTTTCCACTGTGATCCTGATGACCACCTGACCTGAACTTTGATTGACCGACTGAAGCGTTCATCTTCCTCTTTTCAGAAAGTTTTAAGATTGTCTGAAAATTCACAAAAAAACAAAACAAAATGGATTTTAACTCTACATTTTCAGGAGAGTGTATTCAATACAAGTACTCATGGTTCTGTTTAGGTGTTTGATTTTCGACAAAACAGGTGAGAGTGACTAACTTGTAGAGCCTGTTCCTAACAAATAATGATAAGATTCAACATTTATGGATCATAAGTTTGCATATTTATTACAAAAACAGTGAATCTCCCAGTTGTAGTTACACAGGCCCGTCAACTCTGTTACATAGGCCTCTGAATTATAATCAGCACTGTTACATAGGCCTCTGAATTATAATCAGCACTGTTACAGTCCCCCGTATTATAATCAGCACAGTTGCATAGGCCTCTGTATTATAATCAGCACTGTTACATAGGCCTCTGTATTATAATCAGCACTGTTACATAGGCCTCTGTATTATAATCAGCACTGTTACATAGGCCTCTGTATTATAATCAGCACTGTTACATAGGCCTCTGTATTATAATCAGCACTGTTACATAGGCCTCTGTATTATAATCAGCACTGTTACATAGGCCTCTGTATTATAATCAGCACTGTTACATAGGCCTCTGTATTATAATCAGCACTGTTACATAGGCCTCTGTATTATAATCAGCACTGTTACATAGGCCTCTGTATTATAATCAGCACTGTTACATAGGCCTCTGTATTATAATCAGCACTGTTACATAGGCCTCTGTATTATAATCAGCACTGTTACATAGGCCTCTGTATTATAATCAGCACTGTTACATAGGCCTCTGTATTATAATCAGCACTGTTACATAGGCCTCTGTATTATAATCAGCACTGTTACATAGGCCTCTGTATTATAATCAGCACTGTTACATAGGCCTCTGTATTATAATCAGCACTGTTACATAGGCCTCTGTATTATAATCAGCACAGTTGTGAATCATGCTTGTTTTAAAGTAAATCTCGTCACAATGATTTAAATTGACCTTTTCCCCCAAATTTTCCTTGCAGAAACTGTTTTTTCAATTTCCATTAAGTGTAGCCAGAGGAAAAGCACACAAATGAAAAAGAACAGAGAATATTAAACTCTTGTTATTCAGTGTTCCTATGAGTTCAAGATGAGCTCAAGTATCAAAACCAATCTCTGGAATATTCTGATAGACTTTGTAGGAGAAGATTACTTATTGTATGACCTATTCGAGTGGTTTGTGCTCCAGAACATTGTGTCCGTATGTTTCGACAAGATAGCACTGACTAGCAGCACTGAACAGCACCTCACAGCAAGAACATTCTGGGTTCTACTCCCAGGTCGCTGTGACTGTTTGTTCCTCACTGTGTCTGGGTGAGTTTCCTCCTGTTTCCTCCTGTTTCACCCATGAACCCAAAATCTGCACCACAGGCAAATCCTCCAGCTCCAGCACATTTCCAATTTAGAATGACAAATTAATAAGACATTTTTAGTAATCAAAACACCAAGTCAAGGTATGAAATGGTTGTGCGACACTGTGGAATATTCTGGGATAAACTATAACATTTCCATGGAGACAAGTACGTGGAGAACCTTCAACCAGAAAAGTTAAATAGTGCCCCCCCAAATTTTCCCCAATTTATGCCAAATCCATTTTTTCTCAATTTTCTGTAGGACTAGGACACAAATTATAACTTTTTTCCCTAGATGTACATGACAAATCATTTTTCATCTAAAATTGTAAACTTTCATTTTTTGTACATTAGTTTTCACTATCAAAACATGTTTTTTTCTTCCAT
>JACN01119638.1:0-27447 GCA_000787155.1 Scartelaos histophorus | reverse complement strand
TGGCCAGGTAACCACAAAATACATTATCTTGGGCTCTCTATGCTATTGATCTATTAGCAGGTCTAATCAAAACTTTTTTTCCCTCAAAATTAGCTGTTCAATCAATAATCTATTAAATAAAAATACTGGTGTTGTGTAAAATATGCCACAGATAAAAAACAAACAAACAAACAAAGAGCTAGATAATTCAGATGAATATGAGAGCAATAGCGTGCGATATGACATCCCAGTTGAGGTGGTGGGTGTGGCTGGCACAGGTGTGTTGTAGCTGGTTGGAGTCTGAAGAGACATAACCAAAATATTAGCAATATTGTTAGCAATGTTTATACACCCGGCAGCCAAAAACGTATGCAAGTGTCAAAAGACAAAAACAGGAAATGTAGAAACAAAGATAATTTTATGCTGTTATAAAGCACCTTATTTATTTTAAGTTAAAAGTCTTTCACATTGTGACAGACTTTGTCCCCCATTGCACACACACTAGTGATGTGATATTATTTGCTCACCTTCCGTATGGGCAATCAAACACTAAACAATGTAAACATGTGTAAACGTATGTAGCTACACTTACCTCACATTCTCCATAGGCTGTTAACAAACGAACAAACGCTAGTTTAGTTAAGTTAGACATGACCAGAACCAGATCAGCAAGCAAGCGGGAAAATGTTGAAAATGTAATTTCTGTAAGTCTGCATGTTTCGGCCTAAAAATAATTAGATCAAAATCCGTATACGATCAAAATACGTATAATAGCCTACCTGTGTCAAAATCACTTCCCAAAATATGCATAAAGAATTTATAAACTGTGCAAAATATTTTAATCCTTTATTTATTTATTTTATCTCCCTCTCGCTTCTCCTGGAGCTTTTATTTTGGTAGATTTTGAATTTGCATATTAGCTAAATATTTAATTTCACCCAAAACATTTAAATTTAACATTTATATTTATATTTAACAATTAACATTTATATTTAACATTTAGATTTAGATACATTAGCATTTAACATTTAGATGTAATATTTAATATTTATATTTAACTATTTACATTTTCTCCAAGTTACTTTAAATGTGCAAAAAAAGTCACAAAAATTTTCACACCTGTTTTTTGAACATTGTTTGAAGCTAAATGTCACAAAAATGTTTAAGGTTTTTTGAGTATGAGCTGCTTTACAAACGGCGCCCCATAATCCTAACATCGCTACACAAAGTTACACACAGAGGTGTTTTATATTTGCACTTTATTTTAGTTAATTTAAGAGAAATTATTTACACATTTTTGCACAAAAAATTATGTGTGGTGGGTGGGAGGTGCCAAACTAACACTAAGTGAAGTTGAATTAACACTGGAGAAGCTGAATTAACTTTCAAATAGTTAAACAAAGTTTTGTGTTAAAAACAATGAAATCTTAACCCTCCAGTTTTTGGTGTGTATATTGTATAGTAGATATTTACTGTCAGAGAAACAGGAAGTGCTTTGTTAGCATGCTGTTGCTAGTCATTAGCTTTAATATCCGCCGTGAAGGGAAGTGAGGAAAAACTTTGGAGCACTGCAAACTGTTTCCAATGAAAGTGTAAATACATATTTTTTTTAAAACAGCCATAGCTTCACTTAGTTTTGAACGAGGCTCAGAGCTGTGGGTGCTGTGTTGTTTCCACAGCTCCGCCTCTCCTCAGTGAACCATCTGTTACCATGGCGATTACTCACTACAGTGACACCGGCACTCGTCGTGAATGAGGCTGAACTACGAATGTGACACAAACATTTAGTGAGTCATTTTAGGCCCTGCTCTGCTCTCTCTGTCCTCTCTTTCTGTCCCTCTCTCCCTTATTCTCCTTCTCTCTCTTCCTCCTCTATTTTTTCTGTGTGTGTCTCCCTCTTTTTTCCTCACCCTGTTCTTCATCTCTGCCTCTCCCTCTTTCTTTCTTTGTCTCTCTCTCTGAATCACTTTTTCTTTCTCTCTCTCTCTGCCCTCTCTCTCTTTCTTTTTCTCTGTCTCTCCCTCCCTTTCTCTCTCCTTCTCTCTCTGTGTCTCTCCCTCCCTCTTTTTCTCCTCTCTATCTCTCCCTTCCTCTCTCTCCTCCTCTCCCTCTCTCCCTCCCTCCCCCTCTCTCTGTCTCTCTCTCTCCCTTTTTCTCTCCCTCTTTCTCTCTCCCTGCCTCCCTCTCCTTCCCTCTCTCTCCCTTCTCTCTCTCTCTCCCTCCCTCTCTCTCCTTTCTTTCTCTCTCTCCCCTCTCCCTCTCTCCTTCCCTCTCTCCCTTCTTTCTCTCTCTCTGCCTCCCTCTCTCCCCTCCCTCTTTCTCTCACCCTCTTTCTCTCTCCCTCCCTCTCTCTTCTTTCTTTCTCTCTCCCTCCCTCTCTTTCTCTCTCCCCTCTCCCTCTTTGTCTCTCTCCCCCTCTCTCTCTCTCCCCCCCTCTCCCCCCTCTTTGTGTGTCTCTCTCCCTCTCTCTCTCTCTCTCTCTCTCTCTCTATGTCTCTTTCTCTTTCAATGAAAACATCAAACTTCCATTAGACAGAACCAAAAATCAATAGTCAACATTTTCTCCAGTTTATGTGAGAAATAGAGAAAATGCTGCACAGTAAGACAGGATCTGGGTTAGTCCTGGGTTAGTCCTGGTTTAGTCCTGGTTTAGTTCTGGTTTAGGGCTTGATTTAGTCCTGGTTTTCCCCTTCCCCATTGGTCAGCATCTGATGTGCTTCATCCTTGGTTTAGTCTGGGTCTAATCCTGGTTTAATCCCGATTTAGATCTACTTTAGTCCAGGTTGTGTTATGGTTTACACCTGGTTCAGTCCCGGTTCAGTCCTGTCCCAGACACAGGCTCATTGTCATTCTGAGCACAGATGCACAGATTTCACCATCACCTTTCAAATCGGGCACAAGGAGAAGTGCAGCTTGTCCTCTCCTGCCTGCTCTTTATCTGCAGCTTTAGATTTATTTCATTTCAAGGACAGCGGTGCTTTAGGGGTTCCTCCTCCTGCCTCACAACAAGAAGGTTCTGGGTTTAGTTCATGGAAAATTATTTTGTTTTTGCTTTTATCAGAGCTAAAATAACCCAGTGGCAGATCTTTCCCCCCGAGTATTTGAAATTTTAAGAATTTGTCTGCTACTCTTTTATTCGTTTTTAGTTAGTTGATGGTTTGTTTTTATATTGTTTCGCGTTAAATTCGCTCACATTATCTATTTTTTTAATGTTAGCTCAATTTTTCTGTTTTAATAGTTACTGTCCCTGGGCTTTTAGCTTTAGTTTGGGTTACGCTCATACTTTTTATTTATGCATTTTGGGTTTTTTAGTTATTTGGTTGCATGGTAGCACTTTCCGTTTTGTTCTCTAGTCATCCTTGTTTGGTTAAGTTTAACATTTATTTCTGTTTCAGGACTTGCTTCCTTCGCCTCGGAGCTGCAAGGTTTTATTCCAGTTTTAGAAGTGTTTAAATAAATATTAGATTTTTTTTTTTTTTTTTTTTTTAACACTGTTGTTTTTACAGAATATACTATATTTAAATTTTTTACTTGCTTCTTTAGCCTCTGTCCTTTAATTACAAACTTACCTGTGGCCTTTTTAAATGTATTTATTGCAATTTTAGTCTTATAAACATTATTTATTGAAAGACAAGCCTTAGATCACAGTTTTTGGTGTGTGCTGTGTTCTCCTTGGTTTAATAAAGGTCAAATGTTTTATAATCTGCTTATCTTCTAAATCTTTATATAAACTGATTATAACATGAATCATAAAAGAGTGTAATATGGGCCCTTTTATCAAAGCAGCACTAGATAAACCTGCACAGGCCAAGGTACAGGTCAGATCTGCAGAGAGGCGAGGGGAATGAAACGTTTCTGGTCTTGGACAAAACATTTATTTCTATTTGGATATTCAGTACATGCAGGGTAAAAACGTGAAAAATAGATACACAAATATGAACTTTTTCAAGCAAGGCAAAAACATTCATTTACATTTTTAAAATGTTTTTGCCCGTTATCAGTGTTTTGCACATTATCAGTTTAGAGTACAGTGTGTACCCGTGACTGAACTGAGCCACACAGATTTTCAATACAAATGTTGCTGTTTCAATGTTTTATGTTTTGTTTCTAAGGCTCACATTTCTACTTTATTTGTGTTTTGATCCACTTGAACAAAATTGATATGTTTGTAATTCCCCCTTGATAAAAAAGGAAAAAAGTGAATACAATTAAATGTAAAAAAGTATTGGTATTTTGCAGTGACATGGGGGGTACTGCATGTATTTCTGTCAAAATATTCAATAGCTTCCATGGCGACACGGCACAAATCAGCAAACACACCCTGGTAAGTGTTTAGCTTAAACTGAAGAAAAAACTACATAATGGGTTAAAAGAGCACATTTTCAGAAAGCTGTGATCAATACAAATCTAACATCGCCTCAGACAGAGCTGTCCCTACAGTTAGCATCACATCCCCGGGGAACGTTGATGACATCAGCTGCAGAGTATTGACCTTGAGTATGTTCAGAGGTGTACTTTACTTTGACAGACTCTCCTAGAAAAGCGCACAGCTCAGCTCCACCCTGTGACCTCATGAGGGGAAGTGCACATTTGGCTTCGCCTCAATCACTCCGACAGCAGCAGAGTCGTGATGTGATCGGAACATCATCAGATCATCGCCGCACTGCACTGACAAAAACAACTTAGAAGATTTACTAGAAAAAAAATCCTTGTAACAGTTTGCACTAGAACTTTTTATGTACATTTTACGGCGGTAACATCATCTACAATTTACTTGTTGATATTAAGTAAAATGTATAAACCACCACCATTAACAGGCACTTACTTACTATTTACTTACTGTTACTCATGTTTTTAAAGCTAGAAGTCATTTTTACGTTCTTTAATTAAATAAAATATTGTTATAATGAATGTTAAATGTCTTGCCCAAAGACACAGCATCATTCATCAGTGGGAGCTTCAATTGCACCGCTCAACCAATGGCATTTTTTTTTTGCTTTTTTTTTTTTTTATGTCCAGAGCGGGATTCGAACCGCCGACCTTCAGATCAGTGGACAAAATCTCTGAGCTTTTTTTTCTGTTTATGTCCAGAGCAGGATTCGAACCGCCGACCTTCAGATCAGTGGACAAAATCTCTGACTAATTGAATTCCTGTCACCCCAGTCCCCAAATTATTATTCATTTTTTGTTTGACACTTGAAATTAATGACATTATTCTAATATTATGCAAATGCTGCTACTTATACTTGTACATTTACATTTATATAATTCTGCCCTATTTCACACCTGTCTCTTACTGTCTTTTTTGCTACTAGAATCGATTATTACCATTTATATATTTTTTCTCTTTGTTCAGATATTTTGAGCTGTATGTAGTGTGTGCTCTGTCCAAATCATTCCCCTTGTGCATCAATAAAGTTTGTCAAAGTCTAAACAAGTTTCAGCTCATATCCAACCACAAACTGTATAAAGAAGTAAACGTTGTGCAGATGATTTTCAAAGGAATGAGGAGCAAAGCGACTGTCCTTTTTCAAATGCTGCACATGTGTGAAATCCCCTCCCCGACAGAACCACCTCCTGTTTACACCAAAACCTTTACAGCTGCTGCTTTGTTGGTGCTGCTTCTATTCTCTTTCACTATTATCATAACTGCAATGACATTCAGAGTTATAATGAAGTTGCTGTGTGAGAGCAATGTATGTGTGCAAAATCTTGGCCATTACTTTAGATTTACTTTTACGTTTTTAATGACATAGTTTATTCTAGAAAATAAGTTCTCTCCTCATCGCTGCACAGGACTTGTAAATACAACTAACGAACGACTAATACAACAAGCAGCAGCAAACAGACTTTTTCTTTGCATTGAAAATCAGGTTTTCAAATACACAATATCGCATTTTTGTCATGAAGAATGTCTGTCGAGCTCTTAGTAATAAAGTACGTTTCTCAATGATAAGCAGAAGTTTCCTGTCCAGGAGTAATTTAGCTCCAGCGCGTCAGTCTTTAGACCCTTGTCTGCTTCAGTGGCCATCGCTGTGGAATGAATGAATGAATCTCCTAGAATCACTTTTGTTTGGCTTCGCTCCTTTTCCTCTTCTCTTCTCCTTTCAATGTTCAGTGACCTCATAAATGGCTTTTGTGGTGAACTGGTCGTGGATTCTTGTCATTGCAGCAAACTTTGTGCAAACTGTGAGGAAGCTCCAGCTGGAAAAAGCCGCTAAGAACCGCTACACTGGTTTAGTAAACAGCGTCTTGCGTCTGTGGAGTGTGTAAGAGCCAAACGTAATCCACGTAATATCAGCGCCGGAGACTCAGTTACACTAGAAGAGGAGAGAGTTTGATTGACAACCCAACAGCCAATAGAAAACGAGGTATCCTTGTTTTCTTTCTGGCTGATGTTTATCTGGCTCCACCATGTGCAGAGTTGATGGATTTTCATTCTTTTTGTTTTGGTCATCATAATTACAAGGTTGCTGCATGTCTATAAAGCTCAATGACAATTTGGGGCAAAAAAAAAAAAAAAAAATCCTCCATAAAACCTTTAATGTGAGAGCCTATTCTACTTTGCGCTCCCATATATCATAAAATGCTTGGGCCTGTGCTTGGACACTTGATCAGTGAAATACTTCGGATAAAGAGGAGATCAGACAGTGGGAAAACGTCTGAACTGAAGCCGTGTGAAACATTCATGCATTTTAAAAAGAGCATAGGCCAGGTTTAGGGAAAATATCTTATCTGCTGTATCGGAATAACAATAGTACAAAGTGTTGGATAATCAGCACGTCTAAAAAGAGATGTCATAATGAAGGGATGTCAGAATACTCGGTGGACCTCCACAGTGAGAATACGTGTGCTTTAGAGTCTTTTTGAGCAATAGAAACATGTGTATTTGATTAAATGTGAGACCGACACGTATAATCCCACTGTGGAACCCTCAGGGCAAAGCAGCATCATCTCTATGGAGACGAGCAGGAGCAGGATTCTAAAAGTAAAATCTCACCACTCTCCTCTCTCGCTCTCCACAGTCATCGACCCAGATGCCCCGCCTCACTCACGGCTGGAACAGAAGGTCAAAGGTCAGGTTCATTATTCTCTATGACACTCACAGGGCTCCTGAGGACAATCCTGATCCAACGGGGAATGGATTTTTCACGTTTGGGTTCAGTTTAAAAGCCGTCTGTATAATTCTTCTTTAGGGAGTGCCGTGTTGTCTGGATGATCCATTTTGATACTAAGGGAAATACTTGATACCAATTCCAATTTTGTTCCTCAAATGTTTTGTAATTAATTGCAGAGAGCGTGTAATAGTATATGAATATGAATCAATTAACGTCAAAACAATGGGGATTTTCAACGTGTATAATAAATGTTAGTTTCTGCCATGCTCTGAGTCACTCCCCATTCAGAGCGCAATCACAACACAGTCCTGCTAACTCTGGCGTCTCCAACTTGTAGCTTAAATTTGACGTAATTAAAAGCCTATTACTCACTATGAGACTCTGTGATTATTATTTGTGAAATGTGGTGAATAGTTCAGATACAGGATTTTTAAAGCATAAAAGATTGGAGACTCACAGGGAGTAGAGTCATTGTCACTAATCTGCAGCTTCACTTTGATCTGTGCACTGATACAGAGATATGTGAGCAGCTATGTCACCTTTTTACTTTCAAAAAACACTTCAAACTTACGTATTGGCTGTTACCGTAGCGTTGCTGATGTTTGGCGGTTATGATCTGACAGTGACACACACATACATGAGAAACACAGCGGCTTCAAAATCGCACTGAAAGACAAAAAGTCATGTCGTGCCTCCCGAAATCTAGGAGAAGAAATCACAGCTAAAATAAAGCAAATTCTCCTGAAGTGTGTGGCGGCTTTTTAGAAGTGATTCTAAAGATGATACTGATGGTGCAGCCTTATCTCCTCAGGCAGGTTGTTCCAAAGCCGAGGCGCCTGGACTGAAAAGCCTCCATCAGCCTTCATCCAAAGCCTCCGTACGTTGTTAAAGGTTCTGTAATATAACCTGGTGCAAGACCTGGTGCAAGAACAAGTAATCAGTAAAATCTTAAAACCAATTCTAAAACACACACATCTAAAACCTCTTCAGACATGTTTTTGATGAGGAAATTATAACATGGGAGTGTTATAATCACTCTAAGACAACATTTCTAATTCCTCTTTTATTTCCTCTTTTATTTCTATCTCCAGACTGGAGTGTGAGTGTGGACGTTTGCCATTAAAACTCAAAACACACACCAGCCCAGGGCAAAACACACCACGAAGGCAAAGCACACAGTGGCCCCACAGTCAGAACGCCTGTTTTTCTATGTGTTTTTGAGCTGTAAAACCACCTGTAACTGAATAAATGTAAAGTAGAGAGAGCTGTTTAATGTCACACTGTGGAACATTCCAGGCAGAGCAATGACGTATCCATAGAAACAAGCAGGTGATAGACCCCAGCCATAAAGTTACACAGTGTACCTTAGAGGAGAAGATCTATTTTTTTCCATTGGTAAATCTGCTTCTTCTTCTAACCACACTAATTCACTTGTAACTGTTAAAAAGTATCCATTGTTATGTTATTTTGGGGCGTTTTGTTTCCTTCACACGTTTGAGTAATTCTGCATTATTAGTCTGTCCCTGTTCCACCTTGTGATGTCATGTAGTGTTCATTTTCAATTTAACAGTTCCTTTGTAACTTTTTTCCAAAGCTGAAATCACCTGAATGATTCTAGTGAAGATGTGTGGATTGCGATTCCTGTATTACAACATGACATCGCAAGGTGGAACAGAGTGTTTTCAGCTTGAGAGAAGAACTCTAAATGTTTGTGGGTTTGTGTGTTAAACATGTGAAACAAAACACAACTCAAGGTCTGTTTGTGACGGCACATGTGAGCCGTCTAAAAAGATAAATGTATAAATGATATGAGCTGAAGTACAGTTGTGTGGTTTCAGCTGGTGCCTTTCTCGGAGCGGTGGAGCTGTGCAGACGAGGCCCGTGACAGGGACACCAAAATCAATGAGAGTTTGTGATTCAGGGGCGCCACTCTAATGTCAAGGACTGAAACAGCTCCTTAATCTAGTGTGCAGAGTGAGACGTCTGTCACACTGGAGCCACCAGCTCCATTTACAAAACAGCTCCTTTAACAACGCCTCATGTCTGTGCTGTCTAATGTCACAGGGTGAGTTGATTTGTGCAGAATGTGTGTTGCCCATTCACAGACTGTATGGACAGAGACGCACCAGCCACCACCCTCCAAACAGGAAGTCGCACAAACTTAGGCTGATTTCACGCATGCTTGAATCGTGGGTTCACAACCCAACCCTGAACAGACTGATGTAAGAAAATGACAAAAATGGGTGCAATAGCGCCCCCTAGCAATTTGCACAAACTTCCAATTTCATTCAAGTTTAAGCATGCACACCCTGAGCCTCAACAGGCTGATATATGAAAATTCTTTAATAAAGACATGCAAAAATTATAAAAATGGCAGGGTGAGATGTTAGTGTTACGAAAAAGGAGCTAGGGTTAGAGTCGAGGTTTGGGTTTATGGTTATTAGGATTAGTGTGAGTTACAGTGTTTGAGGTGTGCAGCATTTGAGGGTGTGACGTAGGTGCATGTGAGTTTAGATATTGTGCAAACTTTAAGTATGCCATCTTGGTTTTTTTTTTTGATTGGATGAAACACATCAGGTGTGGTGAACAGCAGGGGGCGCTCCGCTTTAGTCTCGGATCATTAAAATCTCTCACCTGAGACCTGATTGACTGCTGTTTTATTTACTAGACTTTTATCCTCTTTTTTCAGGTCCGTGGTTGTGACATTTACAGTGAACTTGTTCTGTTTTTCACCTTTGTAAGACTCACTTAGAGCACCTTCAGTGGACTTTAAAACCCAGTGGAGCCAAAGAAGTGTAATTAAAACCAGTTTAACATAATAAATGACTGGACTAGAGCGTTTGGAGCATATAGTGGAAAATAAATCTGCTGATGCTGTGGTGCAATTATTTAAAGTGTTCTTACAACCACTGGCCTTTTGTTGGTGGCAGCGAGCCTAATTGAGCAGTAAATTCAACCGTAAGATGGACGAGAAGGGAGAGAGATGGAGAGAGGGAGAAATAGAGGGGGAAACAAAGGAATGAATAGAGAGAGAGAGGGAGAGAGAGACGAAAAAGGGAACGGGAGAGAGAAAAAGAAAGGACAGAGGAAGAGAAAGACAGAGAAAAGGGGAAAAAAGAGGTGAAAGAGAAGAAGGGAGAACTGGACAAGGAAACAGGAATGGACAGAGGGATGAGAGACAGAAAGAGGAAGGGAAAAGATAGAGAGGAGAGCAAGGGAGAAGAGAAGAAAAAGTAAGGGGGAAAGAGCGAGAATGGAGGAGATGAAAAGAGGGAAAAGAAGAAAAAGAGAAAGGGAGAGAGTAAAGGAAGGAGCAGAAAGAAAAAGAAGAGAGAGGAAGAGAAAGAAAGAGAGAAGGAGGAAGAGCTGAAAGGAGGGAGGAAGAAATGGAGAGAAAAAGAGAAGGAGATAAAAGAGAGATAAGAGAAGAGAGGGAGGAGGAGAGAAAGTAAGAGGGAAGGGAGCGAAAGTGGAGGAGACAAAAAAGAGACTGGAGAGAGAAAAGAGAGAAAGAGGAAGAGAGAAAAGAGAGAAAGAGGGTACGTAAGAGGAGAATGAGGAAGAGAAAGAGAAAATAAGGAAAAGCCGAAAGAGGAAGAAAAAGAAGGAGGGAGGAAGAAATAGAAGAGGGAAACAAAGGAATTGACAGAGAGAGAGATGACGAAAAAGAAGCGAGATAAGAGGAGAAAAAAGAGAGTGGAGAAGATGAAAAGAGGGAAAATTAGAAAAACAAAGGGAGAGAGAAAAGAGAGAGAAAGAGGAAGAGAAAAAAAGAGGGGTACGTAAGAGGAGAATGACGGAGAAGAAGAGAAAGTAAGGGAGAAAAGCTGAAAAGAGAAAAGAAAAAGGCAGAGAGAAAGAGAAGAGAGAGGAAGAGAAAGAAGGAGAGAAATGGAGAGAGAAACAGGGCCAGATAGAGAGGGAAGGTGAAAGAGAAAAGGGAAGAAGAGAAGAAAGAGAGAAGGTTTGTAAGAGGAAAGTGAGGGAGAAAGAGAGAAGAAGAGACGAAAGAGATGAGAAAGAGAAAGGGAGAGAGAAAAGGAAGACGGAGAGAGGAAGAGAAGAATGAGGAGAGTTGTACAGAAAAAAAAAGGAAAAGACCTTTATTTTACCATTACAGGTGAGTTTTAAGCCGAAGAGAGAGAGAAAAAGAGGAGATGAAAGTATTTATACACCCTGCATAAAAAGAGAAAGGAAAGAGATAAAAGAGGAAAAAAGGAAGAGAAAAGAAAAGAAGAGTGAGCTGAAAATGTGGGTTGTGGGTCATTGGACAGTGCTCTCATTAGTTTCATAATGAATAGAGAAGAGGCCCAGAAGAGGAGGAGACCAGGGCCCCATCAGCTCTGAGGGGCCAGGAACAAGGGACTCATGTTTAAGGGGCCCATATTTGGCTATTTTTCTGATCTACAGCGTGTTATGATGTCGTTTTCTCATCGCAAACAGACCTGGAGTTGTGTTTGGTTTAATTCACACATGTGGATATGTCGATCTTTCACGTTCTGGAGTGGACCAAACAAAACGAAACAAAAAAAGGCAAGTGTAACAAAATTAGTGTAAATTTAATAGAGTAAAAAATGAAGTAAATCGTGAACAAAAAGCTGGACTCAACTGGGGAAACTTAAATCAAACTGGTGTGTTTAAATTTACCTGAGGGTTTTTCTAAAGTGAACAAGAGGGAATTACATTAAATTATCAACTAAAACTACTAACAACATTGACAATAACGATATCTAAGTCTCACAATACGATATATCCATGGTATGAACCTCACAGTACGATATTTATTGCGATATCATGGGAAAGCTCACGATATTAACAAGAGTGACATTCTAAAATACTTTGGTCATTTGGTGCATTTCTTGTCAGATTCAGATCAGTGACATTTTGAACAGCTTGAAAAGAGCAAAATTCAAGTAATAACTAAACATTAGGGATGGAACAATATCGCCATCACACGATACGATATTTATTCTGATATTTTGTGGAGTTTTACAAAATTGTGAACATGCTACTTTTTCCTTTTAAAATGCCATGATAAACCTTTGATGCGGTTATGATATAAAAATATGATGTAACAGTGCTTAATAACATGTATGTAGTTCCCTATGTAGATTGTTTTGCTTTTACTGCACCAAAACAATGAAATGAAGTGAGACTTAAGAGACTTGGGACACGATATTATTGTGAGACTTTTGATGATACAATGTTTATTTTATTTATTTATTTTATTTCATTCATAAATCATAAAAAGACATCACCTGTGTCATAACATGCAAATACAAGAAGTGTAGACAATATACCAACACGATAGTTACTTCAACATATTTCAAACCAGTACAGTTCATTTCAGTCACAATTAATAATCAATTGCATACAGAGATCATCACTTTCATGCACAACACTTAGTTTTCTTTTCATACATACACATTTCACTGTATTTTATGTGTTTTAAATGCCAGAAATGTACTTGTTTCTTTGATTTTGAGTCTTGCCTTTTCAAGACTATTCCATAAATGAGCTCCTTTCACTGCGATACTTCGCTCCATAACTTTGGTTTTGAATCTGGGTTTTTTAAACATGTAGGTTCCTTTTAAATTGTATTGTATTGTACTCTCATCTCAAACAGTCTTTGTATATTTACAGGTGACACTCTGTACTTTGCTTTATACATGACTTTGAGAATGATTAAGTCAACGATATCATGCATTTTCAACACTTTAAGCTTAACATATAATGGGTTGGATGTAGGGGTGGGTGAAATCTTGATATATCGAGATCTTTTTAAAACTCGATATGGATTTTGACATATGGTAAATATCAATATAATGCTTATATTTAATCCTGATTTAGCCGCTTCACTTCTTTGCTTTCTCGGTTCTGTCCTCGTTTCTTCCCCCTCCCCTTGTGTGTCTCAACATGAGGCACCTCAACAGGAGGAAACACAACTTGTCTCTAAATGTTGAAAATTGGTGTTAATCAAAGCTTTTAGCACCACGAACCTTTCCCACCATGTTCAGCTCCTTGTGCCCTGAGAGCAGCTTTTTTCAGCGCTTATAGTTTATGCAAATGAGCTGTGTGATTTTAGGTTTCGTTTCTGTAAAACGTCAACAAATGTGCACAAAACTGAATTAAACACATTCTAATCTCAGACGGGCTGATGTGGCTCTGTGGTCTTTATGGTTTACATGTTGTAAACTTTAATAATGTAAAGTTTAAAGTTTATGCTGAAGATTTAAATGAAGAATCTACTGGAGTTTTACTTGTACATTAATGTTTGAAATCGTTGGTTTTGATCTGAGCAGTGGATTGTGGGAAACCTCAGCTCCACCGCAGGAACATAGATCTATTAAAATAAGGAACCTAAAATAAGGAAATAAGGATAATAAAATAGAAAAACTAACTGAATAGTGCCCCCATTTTGTTCAGCGTCCATGGTCTGTCAAGCATCCTCCGCCTGGCCACTCAAAAACAAACAAAAGAAGAGTAAGAAATGATTCAGACTTGTATTAACTAAAATGTGTGCACCCAAAATGGGAAAATAGAAGTCTAAATGAAGGAAATAAATGAAACTATGTGCTGTAATTAACTTTTTTTCTCCATTGGTTTGGCTCATTACTGGAAACAAAAATGACATTCTCAAAATAACACGGACAAATCCCCAAACCACCTACAATGGTTCACAACAGAATGGCGTTTCTCATTAATTTATCAAGTCTAAGTCGTCATACGCACAATAGTCTGTTCAAGTGGCAAGAACATAAAACCATGAACACCACACAGCGAAAAGTGAAGTGTTAAAATGGACTCACAGAATCAATATTAACATTTTCTCAGGGTTTATATGAGTCCAATCTGTTCTGGAGTTAATTTAATATTTCTGGAAATGTTAATTAAGTAACACTGGACCAAAGTTTCTGTTTAACCCCCAAATCAAGAGTTATAATAATGTTTTGAGACTAAACAGATAACACTGTGTAGGGTTATCTTGATTTAGCTAAAGAACACACAGAGGAGTTTTATTTTTTCACTTTATTTTAGTTAATTTAAGATTAATTTATGTCCAAACTGATTCAAACTGGTCTTTTTTGTGACTTATTTTAGAATGTATTATTGCTATTTATATTTTTACTCTTGTTATTTAACATTGTGAAGTATTGTGCCAAATTAACACTAAGAGAAGTTGAATTAGCGTCAACCATATCAATAATATCAATATAAACCCAACTCAAACCTCCATTTAACTTTCAAATAGTTAAAATAGCACTGAAATTGAAATATCTTACCCCGAAACTTAAGTCTTCCAGTTTTTGCTGTGCATATATGAATTTCTGGGAACATTTGGTACATTTGACATTTGATTCTTGAACATGACAGTAATGGACAGTTCAGTGAAATTAGACTAACTTGACTAACGAAGGAGGAGTTTTATTCACATATTTATTGATATGAGAAAGGAATTTAGTTCTGACACATGGGTAAAGTGTTTTGGGAGAGATCAGAGCTTTTGCAGGTGTTCCATGGTTTTGTGCTGAACCATCCAGGTTATTTTGGCAAAAGCACTAAGTGAATGTAAATGAGCCAAAGCAAATGAGAAAGATCATTGTAATTTTGATGGTTCTGACTCTGGGAAAGATTCTAGTTTTGAAGCATATGTGAACAGTTTAGGGGGAGATCTGAGCTTTTGCCCGTGAGCTGAAATGTTAGTAATAGTTTTAAGAATGTCATTTCTGTTTCAAGAAATGAGCCAAATCTACGGAGACAAACTGTAATGAAATGAAATGAAATGAAACACTGTGGAGTGGTGGTGAGGTATCCACCACAGTGACATCACAATTTCTCTCATTTTTGACAAGTCTCCCCTCCCTTTGCTCCTAGCGCTACATCACTCCCCCTTCAGAGCGACATCACAAAACACTCAGTGTTCGTCCTGATAATGAAACGACTACACATCGAATCAGCTTTGTCAAGTTGCGGTGTACCGTTTTGTATCATGTTTTTGTATATTTACGGAGAATTGTCGTGGGGCGTGGGTGATGTAGGTGTGTGGGTGGAGCCTTGGACAGAATCTTACACCGAACTGTGAGGAGAGTTTAAATACACTGCACATTTCTCTGATCTGGCCAAGAGTTTCAAACTTCTATCAGGTTCTTATTTTCAGATTTATTATCTACCTACTAGTTCTGAACTGGTTGTAGAATCTTAAAAATGGTCATCTATTTTTCTTCCATGATTTGACCTGTCAGTAAATATTAAATTTAGGCAATAAATGTTTAAAAAGAGATACAATCCATTTCCCATAGTTTTCCCTGCAACACTTCACTACAGATTCGCTACGAACGACTATCATGTCAGACTGATTTAAGGACAAATACCTAGAATTTAGCATGTTTTCATTTATTATCAGGACGTTCAGACTGATCATAAACTTGATTTAAGTCTGTTTATCTAGAATTTGGCATCTGCGAACTTAGTCCCAGGCCATGAACACAAATCATAAAGTCTGTTTATCTCAAACTTAGCATCTATAAACGTATTTCAGCTCGTGAACACTCATCACAGACTGAGTCGTTCAAGTCTAGAGGGAGTTTATTTGATGAAAACTTGTCAAGTAAAATGATCTTGCTGCACGGACAGATCATTTTACTACATTTAAGTAATTTTCTGATTTTCTTAAATTGTTGTATCTTAAATTTTAGCCATGCTTTTTTACAGTTACTGAAACGTGCATGGATGACATCTAAAACCTTTTCAGGCATGAACAACTATGTGAATATTCCCAACTGAGAGAGGTACATCAACACTAATAATGTTTGATGAAAAAAAGTATTAAAAAAAAAACTCCTGCAGAAACTTTAAAACTACTTCGGAAACTGAAATTTTCTGATGATATTTCCCAAAAAGTCATTTCCTCTCCAGCCCTCCAGTGTGTGTGGTCGGCTGACTCTGTATTAAACTTATATCAGGGCCTCTCCTCAGAGACACAGACTCCACTGACCTCAGCACTTCTGAACTGGAGGAGGGCCCTTGGGTGCTGCTCTGTGATCGCCCACTTAAATTATACTAAAAGCAGCTCTTCATGACCAGCCCGGACCACTGCGAGCTCTCTGCGTCTCATTCAAAACATCTTCTGATAAAGCCAAACCCAAGAGCCTCATATGTGCCTGAAGGAAGGAGTTAACTCCACTGAAACTCCTCTGAAACGAACAGTCACACTTGTGTACTGGTTCTGATTGTTTGCCAGCAGGAGTGAGGACTGTGCCTGAGTCATATTAACATAATTATCCAGGCTCCTGATGGGTGCTCTCCTCTCAGTCTAAACAGACGATCACTATTGTTTTATTTGTTTGTTTTAAGTCTGAGGATGGAGTTGTAGATGGAGACAGATGATGTCTGAGGCCTCCATTTCTGTTCAAAGATGGATTGTCTTTCCTGACAAAAACAGCCTCTTTATCTCCTCTCTTAAACCAGTTCTTTTCTCTGGCTAAGATCTGTCCCTTGCTGTCCTCAAAGGAGTGGCCTGAGGCTGGAGTCCTTTTAGATGGTAGACAGAGGTAGACTGAGGTCCTATTAGGTGGAGATTAGTGTGGCTCATAAAATTAACTTTCACCACATTTTACCAGATCACTTTTGCTTAGTTCCAATTGATATTCTAAGGATCTGTACCAAAAATGGAGCCAGGGGTGGCACACTTTTTTTTTTTTTTTTTAAACCATTTTGAAACTGTCAAAGGGACAGTTCAGAATTATGGACATAGGACCTCATATCCTAGTTAGCCAGAGTTAGCCTCTCACTAAAAACTTAAAGTCTTAAGGAATCTAGTGTTTGAACTGTTCTAAAGTTCTAATATATGTAGCCTAAGTAGAGGGGATCAGACTTATCTTTATATTGTTTAAGTTTCTGTTTCTGCAAAGTTGTTGAACTGTAAAAAGTGTGCAACCCTTTACTAGCGTATATTGGTTCAATTTTTATTACAGATTTTCACAATGTCAATAAGAATTAAGCAACATTTGATCTGGCAAAATTTAGAAAACTTTTACTTACACCGTCATATGATGAACTACCCTAGTGGATGTGTACGACAGACTGAGATCCTGTGTTGCTCTTGTCTGTGTTGGTACATCCTCTTGTGAAGTGGTTGTTTAGTTTCTCCAGTGTAACTCACTGCAGTCTTCACTGCACTGAATGGAGTAGGCCGCATTGCTTTGTTTGTGGTTTGGTGTTTTGTCTTTTGAGTGGACCAGTTTCTGTTTTAAGTGTTCATGGGTTTGAAATAGCCTGAGATTTTATATTGTCATGTCACCCTTTCTACTGGGCTCTGATTCTCTGTTGTTTTGTTTTTTAGTGTTGTAATGTTTTTAGTAGTAATGTCCAAATAACTCCAAGTTTGTGCTGCAGTGGATGATGTGAATCAAATAGCAGGTATTGGTATTGGCATTCTGAAGACCTCTACCTTGAGTCGCTGGTCTTCACTTAGTTTCAGAGTAGTTAGCTCTGCGCTTCAAGCTGATATAAGACAGTGTCCATCAGGGTCTGACCAGAACTAAAGAAGCAGCTCAGAAGGACTTGACAATGTATTTGTACTACCTTGACAACTGAGGGATTTCACAAAAGTCTGGAATAAGGTGAATAATCTGATAATCAGGAAGTGTGTTGTTAGCATAATAGTTGCTGTTAGCATTACCATGATGGCAAAACTCTGCAGTATTTGAAAAGAGAGAGAAACTTTGGTACTGCTGATCTGATCTGATCTGAAGTTTTCCTCAGCAAACTGAGGCAATTGTCTCAGTGGCCTTTATGTCTCAGTCAAGGGTTTCAGTGCAGTTTAACAGGAGGACTGGTCAGGGATGGTCAGCAGATCCTCTGGTAGAGCCACAAGTGTCCCTCCCCTGTGTCCTGTAGCATCACAGCAGTGTATAGGAAAGACAATGATGATGATGGTTCACTCCCTCCTAAAGCCGGTGTACGCTGTGCGATGGTTTGATGGTTTCACTCAGCTCCAGCTCAAACTGTACGACCAAATCACAGGCTTTAAAAGTTCACAGGTCATGATTCATGTTCTCACACTGTACAAATAACTTCAACAGTGAAACCCTCACCAGAGGCGACTGGATTTCAAACAGGTTTCATATTCTTGTGACCTACAAATGCCAAAGGAGCTGGTAGTGAGGTATTAATCTTGTTCTCTGTTCTTGTTACCCCATGTTTACAACATAAAGCATGACACACGATTAAGACAAAAGTCGGCCTGATCCCAAAAACAGCCACACAAGTAAAAAAGCAGCTCAAAAGTGACCAAAAATCACACAGTGTACTTCAGTGTGCTTAAGTGTTTCGTCTGGATCTACGGCCACATTTGCTGCTGCATATGGTGTACAAAAATCATCTCAATATAGTAGTCTCAATAGTATATAGGTAGCTCCTTAGCTAGCCTCTATGGATACAGGAAAAAACAGTCCCCTGCTTATGTCCTTTAAAGTGCACATGCAGCACTTCTTAGGTAGTTCAAATCCCATGAGAAAAATATGATGCAGTGTAACTATATAACCATATTAGAAAGAGTCCAAATTCTAAACTACACAACACTTATGATGACTACTAAAAATAAACGACAACAGCTTTATTTTGCTGTGAATCTGTGTTTAAAATCTCCTTGAATTTTGGATACAATTGAGGCCAACTGAAGAGGGCTTCTGTGAAAACTCGCATTTACATCCTGCACTGCAAATTTCTCTGATCTAGCCAAGATTTTAAAACTTAGATCAGGTTATTCATCTTATTTTTTATTTATTATCTACATACTAGTTCTGAATTGGATTAACTTTAGTCTAGAGTTACTTTATGTGGAGATAAATTGTCAGATAATCACTATTTTTAAGTCATTTTCTGATAGATTTAAGCGTTTATATTTTACTTTTTTTCCCAAGCTTTTGTGCAGTGTATTTTTTCCAACTTTTTGTTTTCTACTTTTCTTCACAAACTGCCACAAAACTGATGTAAATTATGATGAATATTTCCCACTGACACTCACCCACCAAACCAAGTCATAATACAGAAATATACGAATCTGTCAGATGCACTTTAACTCTAAATATCTAATGACAAATGAATGTAGTCACCAGTCTGTGCAGAAATATGGGTTTGGTCTGAAGCCAAAAACTCCATAACTCTTCATCTGAACGGTGAAAGAAACAAGTGATCAATAGAACTGTCTTTAGCACATGAGAAACTGCACTGTCTCGAATCTAATGCCATAAACCAAACACTGCCATTATTTCAAAGTGCTTCTGATTAAAGGCATAACCCCTCCCTCCATCTCCCTCCGATACATTTGTAAAGGTAATTTAACGTCTTTCTGATTCTGCTCACTTGCTCCAATCTCACCCATGACCTTGTGAGGCGAAGATTTAAAATAGAGGGGTGATTTTTAGGCGTCATTTGCATAAAAGTCTGATTGGAATAAGAGATGGACAAATGGCTCACACAATGCAGAATACAGAACCATTTGAAGGTGGTGATTTCAGACAAAAAAGGCCATGAAACAAAGAGAAAAGTTTGAGTGTTTTCAGAGAATATCACTTTAAAGAGGGGGTATTATGCAAAATTGCCGTTTTGGTGCTTTCTTCAGGTTATAAAGTTGTTCAATCATCGAAAACATGCCTGAAGAGGTTTTAGAGTCATCCACGCATGTGTGAGTAATTTAGCCATCTCTCTCAGGGCCTACTCAAACCCTACTTGGTCAGCTGTAAGATTCTGTTCAAAGCTCCGCCCACAAATCTACATCACCCATGCTTCCAAATGACAATTCTTCATAAATATACAAAAATATAATACAAAACTGTACATGACAACTTGACAAACCTGGTGGGATGTGCCATAGCTAGAGGGATGCACATTGTTTGTTTGGAGTGATTTAGATTGCAAAGGTAAAACGGACTCAGAGCATCAAAAACAAAACTGAAACTAATAAAACTAGCACAAACATATGATGTTTTTGTGTAGTTTTCATGTGCATTGCCCCTGATAAATAAACAAATAAACTAAACTAAAGTAAAAAATGTTACTACAATATATCGCCTAAAGTATTTGCTCACCTGCCTTGACTCACATATGAATTTAAGTGACATCCCATTCTTAGTCCAGAGGGTTTAATATCTCAGCCTTTGCAGCTATAACAGCTTCAGCTCCTCTGGGAAGACTGTCCACAAGTTTTAGGAGAGAACTCAGCCCGACAGAACACCTTTGATATGAATTAAAGTGGAGACTGAGAGCCAGGCCTTCTCCAACATCAGTGAGTGACCTCAGGAATATGCTTCAGGTAGACTGGTCCAGGTGTTCCCTTAACACACTCCTAAACCTTGTGGACAGTCTTGCCAGAAGATCTGAAGCTTTTGTGGCTGCAAAGGGTGAACTGATGTCATATAAAGCCCTATGGATTAAGAATGAGAGCAAACACTTTTGGCAGTAGAGTGTATATTGTTTTCAGTGACTATAGCTTGTTAAATGGTAACATGGTGATCTAGATATGTTAATACCCCAGGGAAGTAAAACATCCCCTCTTTAAAAAGGCACTTGGATTAGCCAATCAGAGACACGCATGGTCCATCTGTATCTACACAAATATGCCTGTTCATATGGAAGATCATTTGGTTCATCAACTTTTGAATTTTAAATGAACATTGAATTTCTCACTTTGAATTTTTTAAGTCTGAAAAAATATGTTTGAATTATTTAATTATCTTTATTCTGAATTAGTTGCTGTAATTATTTAATTATCTTTATTCTGAATTTTAGTTGCTGAAATTTTAAGTGTACATTTTCAAACTGTTTAAAATTCAAGATAAAAAAAAAAAAAAAATCACCTTTTAAATATTCAGTGCAAATATTTTTTCCCTCAACATTCAAAATTCATAGTGTAAAATTTGCAGCAAAGATCGAAGATGTGAAGGCAGAATCAATCGATCCAAAGTGATCCTATCTAACTTAGTAACAAACAGGAAATGGTGTAGTGAAGCGATCTGATTAGTCAGAATTAGCCTCATGTAAAACTCATTTATTTTAAGTGTAAACCCCGCCCACAGATGAGAACAGCCAATAGGAAACAGCCTCTGTCCTCCTCACTCATACAGGATCGATTGCTTCTGCCTTGACATCTTGAATCTTTATTGTGACACTTTTACACTGAATTTTAATTGTTGAATTTGAGGACTTGAAAATGTCTGTACTGAATATTAGATTTTTTTGTTTGATTTAATTTGAAACATATTGAAAAAGTACAATAAAAATTTCATAAACTAAAATTCTAATCAGTTCAGAGTTAAAAAATTCTAAGTTAGAAATTAAAATTCTAATGCAACAAATTATCTTCCATATGTTCATGAGGAAAAAGGGGAGTTAAAAAGGATCACAAAGAAAAATAGTGTTAGCAAAGTATTTCTGCAGAGTCAGTGAGCAAAGCACTAAACTGCTCATGTGAGGAGAGAGAAATGTGATTTGGTTTGTGAATGATGGTGACCGGCGAGCTCTGCGTCACTGAAACACACACATCTTTTACTGCAGCGCTGGCCTCATGACTGCGGGGACACACAGGACAAACATCTTCTTGGCTAATTCAGTCGTTTTTACTCATGATTAACCGTGTGTTTTATGGAAGTGCACTGTCCCCTTCCACCGAAATGAGTCTGATCTAATTCCGTGGACGTGTGTGGCTGTGGCTTTAGGCGAGGAGGGAGTGTGGGCCAGACTGTATAAAGAATCACGGAGAAATCAGTCTGGATTAGCAGGAAAGAACATTACAGGCAAAGCAACAACATCTCCATGGAGACAGGAGGTGGCAACACACAAAAAAGCCACATAATGAACCTTTAAGATGTAAAAATGTGAAAAAAATCTGTAAAATTAAATACAAAACACAACCCAAACGCGCTTTAACTGAGCTAACCTTTAAAAAGAGCTTTGTTTTGACTCCAGCCAGGCTCTGAATCTTTGGAGGAATCTTTTAATCTAATTTCCAGAAAACTTATAATAGTTTATTCAATCTCCCAGTCTGATCAGCAGAATTACAGACGTTTATGAGCTTGCCCTTCCATTACATTTGAAAAACAAGCGACGGAGATTTAATAAGGACATGAGACAGTCAAATCATAAAAATAAGATCGTCTCAAAGCATCCATTTCAAACTTTTAAGAAGCAGAGCAGGAGCAGTCCATATAACCTCTAAAAGAAAATAAATACATACATTTTGAAAGTGCCTGATGGGTTAGACAGAATACTCAGCTTGCTAAAGCAAACTTCACATTATCACATCAGACTTGACTAAAACTTTAGTTATAAAATGGTGAAGTTTCTAAATGTACTTCTTGGTTGGACACGGGCAGCAGGTTTGACATTTGTAGAGGTAATTCAATAACTGTTACCTAGCAACTGTAATGTGAAACCATGTAAAGAAAGGCCAAAACTAAATTACACAATAGACCATTTCAAATCTTCTGTCATCAGAATGTTAAAAATTCTGGAATTGAGCAAGTGGAGGCAAAATGAAGCTAACATCATATATTTACAATGATTAACTGATGAGCTGATGTAAATGCTGATGGTTTTATTACATTATAACAAAAAATAATTTGCTTCACTTCTCTGTTAAGAAAGATGGAAAAAATACAGTTTTCTAACATTCATTTATGCTAAAATGTGTAATATATTTGTAGATGAAGTGAGTTGTGGGATTTCTTTGAAGATTTGTTTAGTAAAACCTCACAAATGTGGATTTTGGCTTTGTAAAAATGCTTAAACTCTTGTAAAGTAAACAAATAATGTAAAACACAATTGTAAATGTATGTGTGTATGTATGTGAATTGTTGAAAAAAGTCCTTTCTTGTTTGTAAATTATCTTTTCATTTTGGATGAAGTTTTCAGTGTTAATGACATAGGCAGAGGGATTCGGTTTTACACTTTTATCACTTTTCTTTTCAACTTTTTTTCAACACAAACTGCCACTTAATCAGACTAAAAAACGAAATAAAAACTAAATATTTACCACAGGTACTCTCCCGCCGGATCCAGTCATGAGCATTTAAAGTTATGCTAAAATAGAAAATCAAGAACTGTCTAAAGTTGTAAGCTTTCATATGAGGTTAGTTAGTTTGCTCATTTGTCGATGGTGACTTGACCAAACTGTGAAAAATTCAAATTGTTTTTTGCGTGTGGTTTTGGTCAATGGAATATGAGATTCTCTGGATGAAAGGAGAGTGAGAGACAGGGCTCATAAAAATAATGCCAAATGAATAAATAAATACTCCTTCTGCTCCTCTGACCTTCTTCTCTGGTCCTCTGATCTTCTCTTCTGCATCATCTTCTCCACTGACCTTATCCTCTGCTCTTCTGACCATCTCCTCTGCCCCTCTACTCAATCTGACCTTCTCTTCCTCTGACCTCTCCTCTTCTCCTCTGACCTCTCCTCTTCTCCTCTGACCTCTTCTCTCCTCCTCTGACCTCTCCTCTTCTCCTCTGACCTCTCCTCTGCTCCTCTGACCTTCTCCTCTGCTCCTCTGACCTTCTCTTTTGCATCCTCTGCTCCACTGACCTTCTCCTTGCCTCTTCTGACCATCTCCTCTGCCCCTCTACTAGACTGGACCCTCTCCTCCTCTGACCTCTCCTCTCCCCTTCTGCATTTTCAAGAATGTACAAACCACAGTATAAAGGAGAAAACACAGCTCTATATATGGGGAGGAACTGTGAACAGGTTTTATGTCAAATCTGTAGTGTTTCAGTACTTGTCTGGTAGGAGCTCTTCTGCTGAAGTGAGTCAGAGCTTTGTTAAGTGCACCAGTGTCTTTAGTCATGTTACACTATCACATGACTCATGTCTAAACAACAAAACAGGTCAAAGAACATAAAGGTCACATCCTCTGGAATCACACAAAAACAAACCATTTCTGCTCTTTTGTGATTCATTTTATGCTCCATGAACCTTTATTACTTGGAACTCATCACATCTGAGCACACATCTGGAATGCACAGTTATAATCTCTACTGTTTTCAGGAGAATCCACAACTATTCAAATATTCCCTGTTGACCAAAGGCCCCAGTGTCTGAGTGACTCACAGCAAAAAGGGTTTCCAGGCTCCACATGCACAAAGCTGAAGTCCTCCAGCTGAGCTCCTGACCAAGACCAGCTTGAGATCTGAAGATGAGTTCACACTGCAAAAGAGCGTGGCCGAAATGTAAGATCTAAACACTTAAATCTTTAAGAAAAAGTAGTGAAATTATCTGTCCAAGCAGCAAGATCATTGTACTTGACATACACCATCTTCTACCACTTATCCAGGGGCAGGTCGCAGAGGCTGCAGTCTAAGCAGGGACTCCCAGACTTTTACAGGAGCTGATCTTCATCCCAGCCGCTTCACACTCAGCTGCAAACCAACTTTCTTATATGACACATTATCTATAAATAAACTCTCTTTAGACTAGAATGAATCAGTCTGTATCAAGCAAATCTGTATCACTGAAACTGATAAAAGTTTGAAAATCTTGGCCAGATCAGAGAAATTTGCAGTGCACTGACAGGTTTATTAAAGGTTGAGTGAAATGTTGCATGGACAGACCAGACTGATATTCCTGGAATTTTATAGAAACAGAAGAAATCAGTCTGGTTCCCACTCCCTCACTGCGTCTCGAGACGGAATCAAACACAATCGTACAATCAGATGTTTATTTTTCAGTTCACAATTCTCTTTTCTCAGTTTGACTTTAGTTCATTTTGTGCTTTATTTTTTCCTCATAAGTAGCCGTATTTGTTTGGATACGAACAGACCATGCTTGTCTCTGATTGGCTCATCCACCTGTCAATCACAACCATCTGAACGCATGGAGATTCAACAATGACCAGGCTCAGACTTCTTAAAATTATTAAAGAAAAAAGTGAATTCTTCCCAAGGTCAAATAGAGAAAATGCAATAAAGTGTACCTTCCCCTCCATTCTTATCTCACCACAGCGGTATCTATTTTTCATTCCAACTCAGAGACAAACTTTTACCTGTAAGAAGTGGATTTGAGCTCCCAGTATTCAGCGTGAGACGAGGGAGTGAGCGCTGAGAGGAGGAGACGTGACGCTGGGTGAGGTGGTTTATTGTGACCTCTTCTGCAAAATAAACATACAGAGACAGCACCGAGTGGCACCACAGAACATAAAGAAATATCTCAGGAATCTTCAGGCGCTGCCCACAGGAAAATATGTTGTTTATTGAAGTGAAAAGGTCAGAAGATAACAGCGTGAAAGACTCGAAAGGCTCAAAAGCAGCAGAAGAGAAAATATGAAATAAAACCAAGCATGCACGAGGCTCTCCCACGGTTATGTGAGTGTGAAGAGTCTGAGGGGGAAGCCACATGGGGTCACCAGGAGCTGCAAGAACAATCGCAAACGAATCGGACTCCGTTTGAATAGACCATGTACGTCTAAACGGATGTCGCTAACCTGCCAAATACAAAGCAAGAACAAGCGCTTTTCCAGTTTTCTATTGATTTTACACTGAAAAACAATCTTCCCTCTGAGCTCCGTCATTTTGGTCTTACGATGTCTGCATTAGCCCTCTCTGCATGATCCTGCTGTTTTTATTTCGCTATTTTATCCGCAAATCAATTCCTATTCCTTGTACATTCCTCCTATTCAGTCTGATGCCCATAAAATAAAACATATTCAGTCTGTACACTGCAAAAAAGCTTAAAATCGAAATGCTTAAATCTATCTGAAAATGACTTAAAAGTAGTGAAATGATGTGTCCATGCAGGAAGATCATTTTACTTGGCAGGTTCTCTTTAAATAAACCTGAAAACAACATGAAGAACCTTATAGAAGTTTGAAAATGTTGGCCAGATCAGAGATATTTGCAGTGCGTGTGGCCTACTGAACATACATGTACCCTTAGATTATATTTATTTCTCTCTGGGTGAACATTGCCTGCAAAGAAAGAGGAATTTCATTACGTTTGCACATGAACTTAACCGTGTACAAGTCGACCGAGTCATAGAACTTTAGAACGTTTGATTGGATGAACAATGAGGTACCTGGGTGAATCATAAGGTGCATGGTTAATCGCTCTTTTTTGCAGTAGAAAACCTGGATTAGTTCTCGTTTTAGATGTCCATCCATACAATTTACACACCTGAGCGTCATGGTCTCGTGCCAGACTGATATTAAATTTTAGTATTACAATTATTATAAGTAGAAAAATCCCACTATATTACACATAACTGAGTCCTGTGAGGCTTTAAGTCATGTTAAAAAGTTGTCACCTCCTCAAAAACAGACCTGGACTTGTGTTTTGCGTCATTCACACATGTTTGAGTTACACTTTATTGTTTGTCTGTTCACATCTCCAAAGCTCAACATGCTCTGTTCCACCTTGTGATGTCACCAAGTGGAAGATTTTTTTTTTTTTTTACATGAACAGCTGATTTACTCTGTGTTCAATAGAAATCGGCAATTCTGGGGTTGAAATAATCCAAATGATTCCAGTGAGGGTGTACAGAGTTAAAAATACAGTGGAGCACTTCCTGTATTAACATGAATCTCATGGTGGGACAGAGTGTTTGAGAGAAAAATGTGCAGGGTTTGTGTGTTAAACGTGTGTGGATGAAACAAAACACAACTCCAGGTTTGTGTGATGAATAAAGTAGAACTCATAAAATCATAAAATAGTGTCATATGACCCCTTCTCTGTTACCTGCACCACAGATCACACCCACATCACCATTCAAGTCATGTCCTCTGTACGGCACAAATCTTCTCTTCTTCTCTTTCTGTTTCATTTTGATATGAGACAAACGTGATTTTAAAGTTTTTGAAAAGTATTATTGAGGCTGTAGTTTAAACTTTTTTGAACGACTCTCTGCAGTGACCATCTGTCCGTTCCCCTCCGCCAGGCTCATATTTCCCGCTTTTTCACTATATTTCAGTATTTTCCAATAGCAGCTCTGTGATTAGAGTCAGGACATGTCTGCTCTATGTGACCAGTCTTGATGAACTCAGACTTTCTGAATGATTAACTAAAGTGAATGTGACACAAACAGGTAATAAAATCATCACCATCATTATTACTTTTTAAGCTAGGGGTGTGCAAAAATAAGTGGCGACTGGTCCATTATCGGCAAAGGGACGCCGCCCTCCCATCAGTCATGAATTTAACATTAAAATGTGAGATAATCCCTCAAGTACATGACTGAGGTGCCAGGGGCGATCTAAAAAAAGCCCCATTCAAAGTTTATGAGAGAAATCTGTTCAGTGTATTTGAGTGGTGTGAGTGAAGGAGATCAGATCTACAGACCAGAACCTGACAGTCCCACATCACACCTGAC